>PVIC010008406.1:0-48253 GCA_004025085.1 Thryonomys swinderianus | reverse complement strand
TGGTGCCCAGGCAAGCCGCCACGAACTCAGCAATCCTCCTGTCTCTGCCTCCCGAGTGCTGGGATTACAGGTGTGAGCCACCACGCCCAGCATTGTGGTATGTGGTGTTGATTGTTGGTGGGTGTGAGTCTCCACGCCAGCATTATATGTAGTTACCGGGGATCAAACTCAGGACCTTGCGCTTGCGAGGCAGGCGCTGGAACCACTGAGCTAACCCTCCGGCGCTTAAAGCTATATTTAAATAAATATACAAATATATAATATAATTTATATAAATAAATGTATCAATAAAACTTTTCAAAGGATTCTGTTTCAAAAATCTTCAAGTCATTGGGTGCTGTACTGTGTAAATATAGTCCCTAGTATCTGGAAGCTGAAATAGGAGGATGGCTTGAGCCAGCAGTTTGAGACGAACGTAGGCCAGCAATTTGAGCCAGCAGTTTGAGACTAACCTAGACAACACAGTGACTTTTTCAAAAAATGAAAACAACACATAAAAACAAGGCAAAAAAAAAAATCCAACAATAAATCTTCAACTATTTAAATGCATGCAATGTTTACATTAGACTCTACTGTGTATCTGAGTTACCATAATTCTTTCCTCTTTTATTCTCCAGTAAGACTAATGTGCCAGGAGATAGATCAAGCTTTTCTATGGTTTTGTTTACATCTCACTCCATCATTTCCTACCTCAAGGGCACAAATACCTCAGCTTTAGGAGGGGGATTTATTATCTTTCTGGTCTGTGCATCCATGTATGTCTGGCTAATAGAAAGAACTCCATGTACAACAATATAGAAAGTAAGCAGATAATATGAAAACTTCAGTAGACTATAGCCAAATTATCTTCCAATACTTTTAAGAGCCTAGTAAGTTTAAATTCTCAAAGTTTAAGTTTTACCAAATTTTCCATCTTGCTCTATTTTTCTTATCTTTCAACATCTTGCCTCAAAAACCTCCCATTCAAAACCTTCCCATCCTTAAATCCAATTAACATAAGTTAACTTTATAGCACACTGAGAGCCCTCAGGAATGAGTTGGCTCTGAGCTTTTTTTAGTATTGGCAGTTGAACCCAGGGGTGCTCTACCACTGAGCTGTATCTCCAGATATTTGTTTGTTTATTTATTATTTTGAGACAGGGTCTCAATAAGTTGCCCTCCCAGGACTCAAACTTGCAATCATAGTCCCTGGGCCTCTCTCAGTGCTGGAATTACAGGTGGGAGAATGAACTGAGCAGATGTATAAGGTAGGAAGAATTTAGAGTAAACTCAGAATCTGAAGTGACAAATTTTTCCCCCATGGAAATATGACTTCTTCATACAAATCTTTGGAGGTACTTTTAGGCAGAATAATTCCATGGTTCTCCCTTCCCAAAAATATCTATGTCCTAATCCTGAAAGCCTATGAATGTGTCATCTTATGTGGCAAAGGTGACTTTGCAAATGTGTTTAAGTTAATGAGTTTGAGATGAAAAAGGGAATCTGGTGAATCAGAGAAGGGTTTTTCAGGTTGGGAGACTTCAGAAGAGACTTCTCAGGTTGGGCTGCAGCTCAGGGGTAGTGTGTTTGCCTAGTATGTGTGAGGCCCTGCAGCACTGATCAGCATAGGGATGATAGGGTGTTACAGAAATGATGTGAGAGACAGAGAGACAGGTGTTTGGGGAGAAAAGGGAGGGGAATGGAGAAGGGGAAGGGGAGATGGAGAGAGGAGAGAGAGTGAATATTTGCCGGTAGCCTCCAGAATCAGAAAAGGCCATGTAATGGAGTCTCCCATTCAGCCTGAAGATGGCTGCCACACCTGTATTTTAGTCTGCTGAGACCTATTTCAGGTTCTGAAATTCTAAAGCTATCAGATTATAAATCTGTGTGGTTTTAAACCACCACCTGTGTGGTAATTTTTCACAGCAGCAATAGGAAGGTGGTGCAGTGGTCAAACTCATCTGATTCTAGGCATGGGTCATTAGGTTGGGAGTACACATCAAGCCTTGGTTTTGGAATTCAGGCAACTGAGACAAGCTGGGTCATTCACTTCGGATCTTAGTTTACTGTTAAGCCAGAGATCTGAGGAGCAGTAGTCTACCCTGACAAGTGCTAGTATGACCTCCATGAGTACAGCGGGCACTCTCGCCAGGTGACTGAGTGAAAAGCCTAGCTTTATTCAGGGTGGTCAACGTTTGGGAGGACAGAAAAAGGTCAGATACCCAAGAAACTGGACAGCAATGCATCTGCCAGCAAAAATGACTGATATTTCAGGCAGATAAAGGAAGATGAGATAGATATGAGAAAGATAGGTAAGAAAGATAGAAAATAGAGAGAGAAAAGAAACAGAATAGTGCTGTTAAAATGTTCTTGACTGTGAAGCAGCAGAACATTTTCTGAGCCACACTGACTCTTAAAGGAAGAGCTAGAAATAGATTTCCAGTTGGGTTTCCATGGCTCCAAGTCACTGTTGAGTTAGAAAGCCCTACAGGAAGAGGGCAGGTAGAGATAGTCGTTTCTGGTGTTGGCCAGAAAGATCACACACACACACACACAGGGGGGGGGGCTGGGAAAGTGTGGCCACATAAGTTCCATGATGTTTCAGCTTCACTAATTGCCTACTGGAGGGTAAAAGTCATAGGTTTCTGGATTGATACTTCTTGACCGAGCAGTGGTCTTGGAAGGTATCTTCCTCTCTTTCTTTGTCTTCCACTGGAACCATTCTATTTGGGTCAATAATGTACAGGTATTAGTCTGCTCTGATTTAATCTACTTGGTTTTATTCCTTCTTCAGATTCATATAACGTCTATCCATTGATTTATTCAACAAACATTTTACCCATCTACTATATTTGGTTACATAGCTGCTTTCCTAAGATAGCTCTTTCATTAAAACTTAAATGAGGGCCAGAGATTTAGCTCAGTGGTTCTGGCCCCTGCCTAGCAAGCACAAGATCCTGAATTTGATCCCCAGTAACCACATATAACAATACCAGGTGTGGTGACTCATGCTCACCAGCAATCAGTACCACACACCACAGTGCCAGGTGTGGTGGCTCACACCTGCACTCAGGAGGCAGGGGCAGGAGGATTGGTGAGTTCAAGGCTTGCCTGGGATACATAGTGAGCTCAGGGCCAGCCTGAACTACAAAGCGAGACCCTGTCTCAAAAACAAAACAAAACAAAACAAAAACTTAGAATGAAAAACATGTAATGAAAACATTTTCCTTTATTTTTCTCTGAGATCTCTCCCCTCACTCAATGATGTTATTGAAACACTTTGATCAGGCCAAAATGGTTCACTTTCCATCCTCCAAGTCTCCACTCAATCATTGCATAAGAGCCTCATTGTAACTCTGGCATCTTTGCTCTAATAAAGTTCCCAGGGACCTCTGAATCTCCAGTTACTTTTCAGACATATCAGCAAAACATATGCTACCCAAATGCAGCTGAAAAGTAATAATAAATAAACAGTGGCAGGGAGGACAGAAAGGCAAAGGTTAAGAATTAAAATCAAGTCTTCTTTACGCTTTTTATTTGCCGTTTCCAGGTTACCTAGACAAACAGCATCACCCTTGAGATCTGCTAATTATTTTCCATACTACAGATCTCTTGCCTCAGAGTTTTTATTTAATTTGGATGTTGAGCCTGCCAAAATATTGACTCCTAGCCTTGTTGGCCCAGGCTTTGACACCTGACCAACTTTTTCTTAAACAGAAGAGCAACAAAATCTTTCTAGTGTAAATATGTTTCTTGGAATTTCTTGAAAAATGACACCGGGTTGGGCTGGAGATTTAACTCAGTGGTTCCAACACCTGCTTCTCCAGCGCAAGGTGCCTAGTTTGATCCCTGGTAACCACACACAGCAATACCAGGTGTGGTGACGCATGCCCACCAGCAATCAGTACCGCATACCACAGTGCTGGGCATGGTGGCTCCCACCTGCAATCCCAGCAACTCAGGAGGCAGAGGGAGGAGGATTGCTGAGTTTGAGGCTTGCTTGGGCTACATAGTGAGCTCAGGGCCAGTGGGAGAATAGCGTACATAACAGTGACCGTAAATTGGTAAATGCTGAAACCAGGGGACAGGTGGGAATTTACTATACCACTCCTTGTTCCTACAAAAATCTTTAAAAAATTCTTCATTATAAAGTTGTAAACATCAGTTTTAAAATATTGAGTTAGTATGTATCTACTAAGATTGAAATATTACTAATGATTTTATTTGAAAAAAATTGAGACAAATATTTCATTACAGTAAAATATGTGTAACACCAAACAAGCTACTTTAACTCCCTTTAAAAGTATACATATCCCTGGGCCAGAGATTTAGCTCAGTGGTTCTGGTGCCTGCCTTGCAAGTGTAAGGTCCTGAGTTTGATCCTCGGTAACCACATACAATGCTGGGTGTGGTGACCCACGTCTACCAGCAATCACTACTACATACCTCCGTGCTGGGTATGGTGGCTCACTCCTGTAATCCCAGCATTCAGGAGGCAGAGACAGGAGGATTGCTGAGTTCGAGGCTTGCCTGGGTTATATAGTGAGCTCAGGGCCAGCCTGAACTACAAAGCAAGACCCTGTCTCAAAAAAAAAAAAAAGTATACATATTCTGATGGCATTAAATGCATTCACAAGTTGGACAACCATCACCATGATATATTTGCAGAACTTTTCATCATCACAATCAGAAACTCTATGTACTAATCATAACTGTCTTCTGCTGGTTCTCCTGACCCTGGTAACAGCTGCTGTCCTATCTCTGGGACTTTGTTTCCTCTAAAGGGATCATATAAGTACAATCATACATTCTCCTTTTTACCTGGTTCATTTCACTTAAAATAATGTTTTCTGGGCTCATCCAATATTAGTGCATATTAGAAGTTCATTTCTTTTGAAGGCTGAATAATACTCTGTGGCATGTACATGCCAAATTTTTAAAATCCTTTCATTTAGTGATAGGTATTTGAGGTTTACTTTTACATTTGGCTATTGTAAATAATGCTACTGTGAATAATGGCATATAAGTATCCTGCTTTCAAATCTTTAAAGTAAACGTATAGCAGAAGCTGCACCATTTTACATTCCCAATGGCAACAAAGAAAAGTTCCCATTAGTTAAGATGCTTAGTTGTTCTTTAACAAGTAGGATGCCTTATTTACCAAATAATTTATAATTTTGTGTTTATTTCAAAGTTCTGGTTAGTTAGCTAATATTTATTTTGGTAACTACTTCAGTATTTTTTAAACTTCTTATATAATTCTTTTAAAATTTAGATTTTTTTTTTTGAGAAAGGCCTCACGAGGTAATTCAGGCTGTCCTTGAGCTCACTATGTGTCCCAGACTGTCTCTGAACTCGAGGTGATCCTCTTGCCACAGCTTCCCACGTACTGGGGTTACAGGGATGTACCAACACACCCAGTGAAAAATGTAGATTTTTAAAGGTGAAAATCTTTACATTTTAAACAAGAACATTCTAAAAAGAGTACATAGAAGTCCTCCTGTTTACTGTTTACTCTTCACCACTTTTTACCAGGTTCTGTGCTTTTTATATTTCCACTATTTATCTGATCATACACACACATATAGTGTGTGTGTATATGTATATATATATATACATATATATATATACATATAGGACTCGGACTCCTGCCTCTGCCTCCCAAGTGGTTGGATTGAGCTACCAAACCTGGCATTTGTGGTTTGTGGCACTGATTGCCGGTGGGTGTGAGACACCATGCCTGGTAATATTGTATGTGGTAACCAGGGATCAAACCAGGGACCTTGTGCTTGCTAGGCAGGCACTGGAACCACTGAGCTAAATCTCCAGGCCACACATATATTTTTTTATATACAGAGGCATTTATGTGTTCATCATCCAGATGCATATATACCTATGACATACATATTTTTATTAATTTTCTGAAGTCATTGGAAAATAAGTTGCATGTAGCATAATACTGTCATTTGTATTTTCTAAGAATAAGATTTTCTTATATAGTAATCATAGTACAATTGGCAAATTCAAGAATTTAACAATGATGTAAAACTTTTATTCATTCTATAATCCATATTCCAATTTTATTATCTATCCTAATAAAGTTCTGTATTTATTTTATCCCCTGTATCACTCCAAAATCACATATTGTATTCACTTGTGTCTCCAGCCTGTTATAATTGAGAACATTTCTTTATCTCTCATGACACTGACATTTCTGAAGAATGAAGGTCAACTTCATTCTTTTTCATTGCTATAATTATACACATTGCTTAGATGTAAGTAATAGAAATTGCCTCTGGGTGATTACATTTAGAAATGGAATTTATTGTAAAGGTATTGGGGAGTCCTGATAAATTCAATATATAAATACATCTCAATAAGTATATTTTATTATACATATATGTTACATGGAACAATAATTTTATAAATGATATTGATAGATGATATTTACTGGGTATTTACAATGTGCTGGATACTGTCATTATTACATTACATATATTTTTTATTTAATCCATAACCTTATGAAGTAAATTTTTTAGATAATTTTAAATTTATTTAGACAGCGAGACAAACTGCAGATTAGGGGGATTAAATGCATTGTCTGACATCAGACAATGAATAAGGAGATGAACCAATGCTCAGTGTCAAGCTCAAGAAAAGTCTGTCCTTTTTCTTCTGCATGTTTCTAATAAAGGAACAAATTTAAAAGATTTCCTTTAAGATATTTGCTAAAAGAAAAGTAATGTGTGGAAAGTTGGGAGATTATCCTTTCAACAGACAATATATTTTGAGATATGCAACCTGAAAAACAACCAAACTTTTTTTAAAAAGCCCTTTTCTGTATTTAAAATACCTTACCGACAGGTCCTAACGCTAATAGTACTGGCCAGGAAATCCTCCGCATGCACATCAAAATGTACCCACTTGGGGGCACCCACAATGCAGCCTTTCTGCCTGTTTTCCTACTTAGAAGCTTCAGACCCTGCAGAGCGGGAGCTGAGCCAGCTGACGTGTTCGGCCTGCTCTACAGGACTCAGCCAGATCTGATATCTCAAGGAACAGCTCCCCTTTATCTCCAAGTTTGGGAAATATCTTAGTTTGTTGCTCATACAATAAGCTCTTATGTGCTGTGTAAAACATTAATAATTACTACATGTGCTACAGGCCAAATGTGCTAGATATATAACTAGGAATTAATGACCAAGAACTAAAAATAACTTGCTGATTTAAAATGATATATCTGTCCAAAAGATATTTTTGACTTATGCCAAAATAAGGAACGTAATAATTTACCAGTGGAGGCAAGATGTGTGCCATAAGCTCAAGCTAAGTGTTTTAAATTGCCCTTGCTCAAGCACGGCCACTGACACGCATGCATGATGCAGGTCCACAGAGCAAGGGAGGGTTCTACAGGTGTTTTTTTTTTTTTTTTTGAGACAGGGTCTCACTTTGTAGTTCAGGCTGGCTCTGAGCTCACTCTGTAGCCCAGGCAAGCCTCGAACTCAGCAATCCTCCTGCCTCTGCCTCCCGAGTGCTGGGATTACAGGCATGAACCACCATGCCCGGCTCTGCAAGTGTTTTTGCTGGTGTCAATCCAGGTCAGTCATTTGATCTTCAGCTCCACTTAATAAAAGAGAATCTTCTGAAGTATAATAATGTGAAGATGCCACTGAAAAGGGTTATTATTCTACAATACAAAAAGAGAAAATATGAAAATAAGATTGTCTTGGATGTATCTATCACTGTCCTTTGCTAAGAAAGCATTTGAAAGTGGTGATATTTTTCTCCCACATAGCTCTGCCTCTCATATGATTGACTGGGCCAGTGGGAGCCAAAATATAGATTAGAGGGCAGTTTGTTGGGTGGCCTGATTAACATGGGTCTACTCAAAGAGTGATAAACTGGACCGATAATCTCCTCACTGAGGACAGCTGATGTGGGAAATAGAGTGAGAAGGGTAATTGTAGGAACAGGCATGAGAGAAAATATTGTGCTGTAGAATAGAGGGCAAGAGCAAAGTCGAGTTATGAGGAAGCCAAGCTTTGAAGAAGACGTGACAATGAATAAGAAGAAGCTATGAGGAAAAACACTAGAGAGAAGATAAATGCAGTCTTTCGAGGAAGGAATACCAAGAAGGCACATGAAGAGAGCAGAGGCAGGAGGAAGCCGAGCTCCACTCCTGGTGGGGCCCTTGTGAGAAGATTCAGCTCTTGCTCATAAGGGTACTTTAGTGCAGTCCCAGTTTCAATTCCAGTCTTGTTCCTGCTCACTGACTGGTGTGAGTTTCTATCCTAAGTTTTGTACAAACAGCCATTGTTTTGGGAAAGTTGAGTGAATATGTATCTGTCTCCTCCCAACCAAAGTAAGTGAAGAAGTAATGTAAGGAAATAATCCTATTGCATCCTGTTTCCAGAGTCTTTACAAGTGAACCCTGGTGAATGCTTGTAATTCCAGAATTCTGGAGGGCTGAGGCAGGAGGGACCCAGCCGGTTTAATGACTTGATGAGACTGTTTCAAAATGACAAAGAAATACAGAGCTGGGGAAAGTAGCCCAGTGCAAAGGCCCTGAGTTCAGTCCCCAGTACATTATGATACACATAATATATAATTTGTCACTTTAACCATTTAAGTGTATTGTTCATTGTGGTTAAGTACATTCACAAAGTCAAGCAGGTACCACCAATATCTATCCCTATAGTTTTCTCATTAAACAGTTAGCTCCTAGCTCCCCACAGCCTCTTATACACACCATGTTACTCTCTCTGGCCTCCATGATTTTACACAGTTCTTTTTGAATGAGTAATATTGATATTTAATGGTTAGGATTTATTTATATAGCAAGCCTATGAAGGACAAAACCACCGTTGAGAGTTTTAGAAGAACTGGAGTTCTACTAAATACCCTAGAAAGTGTAGACTATGTATGTATATGTGGAATCAGTTGACTTCACAAAGAATATGTAACAACAGAAAACCAAATCTGAATGGAAGGTCCATGGAAGTCTGATGTTGATCTATTGTCTTTTGCCACGTTCTAGCAAAGAGGTTAGTATACTCAAAGATTAATTCCTGGATGTATGAAGTAAAATGTTTCTTATCTGTGGAGGGACGATTAAAATCTGGGAAGAAAGGGAGCCAAGAAATTCTCAGTTAAGTTCTCCATGCACATATGTCTAGAAGAGGATTAATACAACAATTTGACTTCTGAAGTCTATACTCTGTTTCTTTTTGTTGTTGTCTGTTTTGTTTCTTTCAGGTTCTGGGGATTGAACTCAGGACCTTGCGCTTGCAAGGCACGCATGGATGCCACTGAGCTAAATCCCCAGCTCCCTGAAGTCTACACTTTGGAAGCTCATCCTAAAGACTGAATTCATAAGACACAGAAGCTTAGAAGAGAAGATTGTTATTTTTTCCTTCCAGGAGCATCTAACTCCCGGCCATGTTTTGTTTTCTTTACCAGCTGGGTAGGAGAGAGCTGGAAGGCTGACCATGTTAACTGCCTGCTGCTTGGCTGGTCAGGCAGGAACAGTCAGTGTCTTGCTGTAGGGTTTTAGGCAGCTCCATGATTGTGGCAAATTTCCCTTTTTTGATCTTTCCAAGTAAGAATAATGGATATCACCAGAGGCAGCTTGACTGCCCCGTGCCTAATTCAGCTTCTGTCCCCTTCCTTTCACAAGTGCTTGCCTCTTGTTGACTGCTTGGCTCTAGTTGACTGTGGACCATGACACATGTGCTGGCATTCAACTGATCCTGAAGAACTAGGTTTCTAATTGTCATGTCCCTGTTATGCTGACCTGTTTTATGGTTCAGGGGCCTCCGGGAGGCCTGGCTTGATGCTGGCTTTACTGTCAATATGGGTTGCTGGTTTGGTTGGCCCATCTTATGTATCCAGGATATTTAGCAACATTGGCTAAATAGTAGTAGTATTCTGTAGCATCTGATAGAATGTGGTGCCACCCTCTGTCAAAAACTACTAGATCAGCTTCTCTTCTTAGGGACTAAGGGTATCGTGCTAATTTCAGCCTGAAGCCTTCTTGACAAAGTCCGTGATGCTTAACAACTCTGTCCATTCAAATGGTTGCATTTCCATTTCTTCAGAAGCCCCATCTATCATGAGGTTAGGGGAGGTGGAAGTGAGGGAAAGAGGGCATGGGCTAGCAATAGGTCCACTTAATAACATCATAACATGTAACTGATATTAATGAGAATAGTAAACACTTGCTCAGAGTTTGCTGTGCTTCCTTAACCAAGCTCACTTAATTTTCACAACAAGCTTATGAAATAGGTATTGTCATTTTTCCCATTTTATTGGTAGGGAAAATGAGGCACAACACAATGAAGTTACTTGCCAAAGGTCACATTGCTGGTGAATACAACTGAATGACTTCCAGTGTAGGAAGCTAATTCCAGTTACTTCTTACCTCATATTGTTTCTAATCAGTGTCAGACTGAACCTTAAGTATGTCACAGAAGTATCACAAAAGGCCATAACAGTGATGTTATGGTAGATTAGTTGTTGAAAACCAAAAGGAAATTTGTTAAATTTCACTGTGGAGCAGGAGAAGAGAAGGAGAAGGAGAAGGAGAAGGAGAAGGAGAAGGAGAAGAAGAAGTGAAGAGGAGAAGAAGAAGAGGAGGAGAAGGAAAAGAAGAGGAGGAGAAGAAGGAGGAAGAGAAGAAGAGGAGGAAGAAGAGGAGGAGAAAGAGGAGAAGGAGAAAGAGAAGAAGGAGAACAAGGAGGAGGAGGAGAAGCAGCAGGAAGAGCAGGAAGAGCAGCAGCAGCAGCCAAAACCTCTTTGATCTACTAAATCTTCATGTTGCTATATTCCCACATCCAGCGCCTGTACCCTGCTGTCACAGTCACCACAACCAAGAGAAAGGCTGACGATGGAGATGCTAAAGAAGACAAATCCAAGTCAAAGGACAAGGCACAGAGAACATCCTCAAGGTTGTCTGCTACACCTGATCCTCCAAAGCAGAGCCCCTGCAAGGAAGAGAGAGAAGGTACCCAAAGGGAAAAAGGGAAAAGCTGATGCAGAGGCCAGAACACACCAGGCACAGAAGGTGGAAGGTGCTGGAGGTACCAAGAGGAATGTGTACATTTTTGGTGACTGCATACTTCTGATGACTGTACAGTTTGAAATACTATTTTAATCAAGTTTTATAAAAATGCAGAATTTTGTTTTACATTTTAAAAAGCTATTCTGTTACACACAGAACACTTCATTGTTACAGTATTTTGGGAGGAGGGAAGCGGGATCAATGTGAGAAAATTTCCCCTTGACTCACAGGAGAAGGGATTTCCTGATGCTGATACATGTGGCCACATTGGCACACATGTTTGTGGTATGGGAAAACCAATTTGTTTTTATGTCCTCTTCTCTTTCTTTGCCATCAACATAGACTTAACTGGGTTAAGCCAATAAACCTACTGGGATCTGATTCCCAAAAATTGCTGTTACTATTATGTCAGCAACCTGGACTTATCAGTGGTGTTGGGATGGTGTCCCACGGAGCAATGGTATCTTTCTTCGTGGATCTTCAGATTGGTAATCTGTTATTTTCATTTCATAGTAGATCCCTGAATGGTATGACATCTGAATAACTTGAGTTATGTTGCAATTTTAGTTTCAACTTACGAAGTCTGTCAAGTTCTTGTGCTTCCAGATTGCCCTCAGATACAGATTTAACCATCAGAGGGTTTTGGAAGGAACTTTACAACATCTTTTCCCATGTGGGGTTAATTGAGAAATCCTGGGCCAATGTCTTTCAAAGGACACCAAGATCTGCCTGTTTAAAAGAGAGAGACTTCAAAGGCTGTGTAGAAAAGCCTGAATCTTCAATTGACCAACTCGAATTATAGTCTTCCTTTGTGAATGAATTGAATTTATAAGTCAAGGGTCCAGTGCATTTCATGAAAGGCAGGGTCGGCTTGTGAAAAGTTAAGCATCATGCTAAATGTGAAGTGTTAACCCCCATTGTAAAATTTCTCTGTTAAGAGCACTAAATGAAGATTTCATTGGATTTTATAGCGGCTTTCTGAGTTTTAGTAGTCCATCCATCCAAGGATGAAGCTTGAAAGTTATTCTATGAGTACTCCCAAAGTCTTTTTTGGAAACTACCATCATTCTGAATCCAAAGCCAGACAAGGATCCAACCAAAAAAAAAAATTAAAAATAACTATATCTAGAATGTATGATGGATATTGTGAAACAGAAAATATTCTAAGGGAAATTGGGTGGAAGGGTGAGTAATGAGGAGAAAGAAAAATGTGATGGTAATAAGAAAAAGGGAAACAAAGCTTTTGTATTTAGGGGGAAGGGGATGTAGGGTGGGCAGGGGAATGGGAAAAAATGAGAATTAAGTTGTGTCATATACTAGTTCAAATTCTCAATATTGAGTATGATCATGATGTGTATATGCAAAGTACCAATAAAGATTAAATAAATGGGGGCTGGAGGGTTAGCTCAGTGGTTCCGGCGCCTGCCTCGCAAGCGCAAGGTCCTGAGTTCGATCCCCGGTAACCACATATAATGCTGGGCGTGGAGACACGCCCACCAACAATCAACACCGCATACCACAATGCGGGGCGTGGTGGCTCACGCCTGTAATCCCAGCACTCGGGAGGCAGAGACAGGAGGATTGCTGAGTTCATGGCAGCTTGCCTGGGCACCATAGTGAGCTCAGGGCCAGCCTGAACTACAAAGCAAGACCCTGTCTCAAAAACCAAAAAATAAAAAATAAAAAATAAAAAATAAATAAATAAATAAATAAATGAACTATAGACCAATCTTTGTAACAAATACAGATGAAAAAACCTCAGGACACTGCCAGAGTGCAACTAATCATCAAACAGGTCATACACCATGTCCAAGTAGGATTCTTCCCAGAACAGTTCAACACATGCAAATCAATAAATGTAATATATCACATAAACCAAAGCAAGGAGCAAAATTACATGATCATCTCAGTAGATGCAAAAAAATCCTTTGACAAAAATCTAACATCCTTTCATGATGAAAACACTGAAGAAAATAGGTATATAAGGACATTATCTCAATCTGATATAAGCCATATATGACAAACCTACTGCCAACATCATATTGAAAGCCCTTTCTCTAAATTCAAGAGACAAGATATCCGCCATCACTATTCCTGTTCAACGTAGTACTTAAAACATTAGTAAAAGAAATTAGGCAAGAAAAACAAATAGAAGGTATATAAATATAATATATAATCAAATTATTGTTATTTGAAGATTATATAATCCTCTACATAGATGACCCAAAAATCCACTCAAAGATTCCTAGCATTAATAATTCAAATTCAGAAATGTAGCAGGTAACAAAATGAATATACCAAAGTCAATATTATTTTTTGTACACTAATAATTAAGCCATGGAGAAAGAAATTAGTAAAAAAGTATTCTTTATAATAACACTAAGAAAAATTACTTAGGTATTAATCAAAGGAAGTGAAAGATTTCTGCAACAAAAACTATAATACTCTGAAAAAGGAAACCTAGGAAGATATTAGAAAATGGAAAAATGACCCTTATTTCCAAATAGAACCAATATAATCAAAATGGCTGTACTTCCAAAATTGATATGCAGACTTAATAATCTCAATGAAAATGCAAATAGCATTTTCACATAACTAGAGAAAACAATCCTAAAATTCATATGGAGCCAGAAGAGACTCAGAATAGCAAAAGTAATCCTGGGTAACAGAAGCAAAGCAAGAGTCAACATTCCAAACTTGAAATTATATAACAAACCTACAGTGGTAAAAGCAGCATGGGACTGGCACAAAAACAGACATGAGGACCAGTGGAGCAGAGAATGCAGAAACAATCCCAAGCACATTCAACTATTTTATCTTTGACAAAGGGGTCAAAGACATACACTAGAGGGAAGACAGCCTCTCTAATAAATGGTGTTGGGAAAGCTGGTCATCCACATTCAGAAGATTGTATCTCAACCCATGTATCTCACCCTGTTCTAAGTTAGTCAAAATGGATCAAAGAACCAAATGTTAAAACACTTTACCTGCTAGAAGATTAAATAGGAAAAATTCTTTAAATCATACAGATAGGTTTTGTGACTTTCTGGTCGTACAGGAAATAGGGCTGATAATCAACAGATGAGGCCATATCATTTAAAATGCTTCTGTACAGGAAAAGAAACATCCAATGGAGTGAAAAGAAAACTTAAATAATAGGAAAAGAATTTTGTTGGAGGTGGGCTGAAAATTTGCATTTCTAGCAATTTCCCAGCCTGTGCTTACACTACTCATTCAGGACATCAAA
This sequence comes from Thryonomys swinderianus, assembly GCA_004025085.1. NCBI lineage: Eukaryota > Metazoa > Chordata > Mammalia > Rodentia > Thryonomyidae > Thryonomys > Thryonomys swinderianus. Next base: position 33,968 of record PVIC010008406.1, on the reverse strand, counting down.
TCTTAGCCACTACAAGTAGAATTATTTACATATTTATTAATGCCATTTGAAGTCATGAAAGTCATACATTTTTGCCAGGCAGTCTAAGTAGATGCAACATCCTTGGAAAGGAATCTAACCACAGTTGTGAACTCATTGCACACACTGATTTTCTGGCAGGGCTACATTCAGGCCCATCTGTTAGGCTGGCAGTATGCCCAAAGAGGACGTGCTCTGCCAATTTCAGCAGGGCATAGGTGCTAACCAAACATGGTTTTAGAAGGGTGGCTTTCATCACACAGCAAGCACTATTTTTGGGGCCAGGCAATCCTGCTGTTCGCAAACAGCTTCAGTCCGAGACCACATGCTTCCTTACATCTGTAGATGCTTGAGGACATGTTTAAAAATAAATAATCAACAAATGGTTGATTACACTTCTCCTTCAATCTGTCTTAGCATTGTAATCTGGCACATAGAGAAGCACTCTCTCTTCCATTATCTGGAAGTCATTCTAAAGTACTGTACACCAAGAATGTTTTTAGAAGCTTCAAGATTTGGGTCACCTGCATTTGTTCCTTTGAATATGTTATCTTTTTTTTTTTTTTGCTTTCTTTCCCCTTACCTAGGCTTTCTCTCTGTTTCTGAGCCTATTTTTCCCCTTACCACCAGCATTCTGAAGTCGTCTATGATTTGTCTTTAACATTTGGCTATATTATTTTTCAGGGCAGTTTTAGTTTCATAGCAAAATGTACATAGACTTTCCACACATCTCTGATTCCACACATGCACAGCCTCCTCTACTATCATGAGATCACATCACATTGGTATAGATGGTACAACAGATGGGACTGCACTGATGCATCATTATTACCCAAAATTTATTATTTACATTAGGGTATACTTTGGCATTATCTGTTGTATGAGTTTGTACAAATGTATAATAACATGTATTAACTATTATAGTATCATATACAGTAGTTTCACTATCCTAAAGAAAAACCCTCTGTGATTTGTCTATTCAACCTGCCTTTTCCTCCTTTACAACCTTTTTATCCTTTGCAACCACTGATCTTTTTAAAGTCTCTAAGGTTTTGTGTTTTCCATAATACCATATATTGAAATCATATAGCATGTAGCTTTTACAGGTGATTTTCACTTAGCAATAATGCATTTAAGTTTCACCCATATCTTTTCGTGTCTTGGTAACTCATTTTTTTTTTTTTTGAGACAGGGTCTCGCTTTGTAGTTTAGGCTAGCTCTGAGCTCACTATGTAGCCTAGGCAAGCTTTGAACTCAGCAATCCTCCTGTCTCTGCCTCCTGAGGGCTGGGATTATAGGCGTGAGCCACCACGCCCGACACTGTGGTATGTGGTATTGATTGCTGGTGGGCGTGAGTCTCCATGCCCAGCATTGTATGTGGTTACCTGGGATCGAACTCAGGACCTTGCGCTTGCAAGGCAGGTGCCGGAACCACTGAGCTAACCCTCGGGCCCTAACTCATTTGTTTTTGAACATCAAATAATATTCCATTATTTGGATGCACCCGGTTGGATGACAGTTTATGCATCCATTCATCCACTGAAAGATGTCTGGTTTGTTTCTAAGTTTTAGCAATAAAGGTGTTATAAACACCGATGTGCAGGGGTTCGTGAGGGCACACGTTTTCAGCTGCTTTGGATAAATACCAAGGAACACGAGTGCTGGATTTTGTAGTTTTATAAGTTCCCTCAGACTGTCTCCCAAATGGCTGTGCCACTTTGCATTCCTACCAGCCACGGACAAGATATCCTACTGGTCCATAACTTCACCAGCGTTTGGTGTCTTTTGTGTTATGCCTTTCTAGTAAGTATGCAGTGGTTATGTCACTGTTCTTCTAATTTACATTTTGCTGATAATATATAATGTGGAGTATCTTTTCATGCGCTTATTCAGAAAATGGAACATCATTCAGCAAAACATGTTCCTATCACTGATTGGTATCTCTCAAGTCTCTTATATGATGGGCTGGAACATGGAAGTCTCATGTGACTTGTGAAATTCAAAAGACACTAAATATTATACCAAACACTCTCAGAGCTGACGAATTCAGTAAAGTAATAGGATAAAAATCAATATTAAAAATGCATAGCTTTTCTATATACCAATAAGAGACTAGCTGAGAAAAGAAATAGGAAAAATAATTCCATTTATAATACTTTAAAAAAAACCTTAGTGATCAATCTAACCAAAGAGGTGAAAGACTCTATATAATGAAAATTTCAGATTACTGAATAAAGACACTGGAAGATGGAAAGAGTTGAAGTCCTAACTTCTATGACTGTGAATATGATCTTATCTGGACACAGAGTTTTTGAAGATGTAATCAAGTCAGGGTGAGATTATAGTGGATTAGTATGGGCCATAATTTAATATTATTAGGGAAGAGACACAGGAGAGGACACCATGTGGTAACTGAATCAGAGATTGGAGTACAATTTTCAGAAGTCTAAGGATGGTGAGGATTATTGATTATCCCAATGAACTAAGAGAAAGCCATGGAACAGGTTTATACCTAAAGAGAGCATGGTCCTGCTAATGTCTGGATTTCAGACTTTATCCCCCAGAACCATGAAGAGTAGTTGTTTTAGTCATATAAGTTGTGGAAAGCTGTTACACTGGCCCTTGGAATTAACTACATCATTCCATATTCACTATGAGGTGTAATGAAAATATATAGTGAGTAATTAATTTTAAAAGTTTACTACAGTATAAAACACATTGCCATTCATTGCCTTCAAAATATTCCCCCTCATTTTGGGTACATTCTTCCCATTTTTCTTATTACTTACTGAAGCAGTTCTGGAGGCACTCTGTCATGAGAGTCTTTACAAAGTATGATTAAAAAACGTGGTGAATGTTGCTGCTAAGTGTCATCCAAAGGAAAGCAGGTTTGTAAAAATATTGTGATGTGCCTTTATCCACCTTATTCCTTGGATCTGGCACCTTGTGACTTCTGTTTTTTCCTCATAATTAAGATGACCACGAAAGATGAATGTTTTGAATGGTTTAAGGATATTAAATTGCACAAGTGAAGGCACAAAAAAAGAAGTTCCAGAACTGCTAAAGAAAATGGCAGGACTAGTAGGATAAGTTTGTTCAGTGTGAGGTGGAATATATCAAGGGGGATTAGTATTAATGTGTCTTTTACTGTAATAAATTTACAAGAAATTTAAACATTCACTGTAGTTTTCAATCACACTTCATACATGCCTATAAAACAAAAGATAGACAAAAATAAATGAACAAATGTGACAATATGAAGCCATTGGACCCCTTATACATGGCTACTTTGAAAATCAATTTAACAATTCCTCAAAAATTAAACATAGAATTATATCACCTAGAAATTCTACTTCTAACTCTATATCCAAGAAAGATGAAAATGTATGTCCACACAAAAACTTTTATATGTGTTTAAACAGCTTGGTTAATAATATCTATATAGTGGGAACAACATAGATATTTATTTCAGGTACAGTGTTAATCAAAATATGGTGTATCTCACTATATTAACAGACTCAAGGACAAAAACCATATAGTCATATCAATAGATGCAGAAAAAGCATTTGACAAAATCTAACCCATTCACGATCAAAACTCTCCAGGAAATTGGAATAGATGGATTTTATCTCAAATTTATAAAATCTATTTATAAGAAACCAACAGCCAGAATCATACTTAATGGCCAAAAACTGAAACCTTTCACACTAAGATCAGGAACAAGACAAGGATGTCCACTTTCACCACTTCTGTGCATTATAGGGCTGGAAACATTAGCTACAGCAATTAGACAAGAAAAAGAAATAAAAGGATTAAAGATAGAAACAGAAGAAGTTAAACTGTCATTATTTGCTGATAACATGATACTCTATACAGAGAAACTCAATCAAAAGACTGCTAGACTTAATTGGAAAATTTAATAATGTAGCTGGATACAAGGCCAATGCTCAGAAATCAATAGCTTTTGTATACACAAACAACAGACTCATTGAGAGAGAAATTGGGGAATCAATTCCTTTCACAATAGCATCCAAAAAATGAAATATCTAGGAATCAATCTAACAAAGGAAGTGAAAAGTCTCTACTCTAAAAACTATAGCATTCTGAAAAAGGAGATTGAAGAGGATATCAAAAAATGGAAAGACATCCCTTGTTCCTGGATAAGAAGAACCAATATTGTCAAAATGGCTATATTCCCACAACTATTATATAGATTCAGTGCAATCCCAATTGAAATCCCAACAACATATTTCACAGAGCTAGAGAAAATAATCCAAAAGTTCATCTGGAATCACAAGAGACTCCAATAACAAAAGCAATTCTAGGCAACAAGCACATGGCAGGGGGTATCAAAATCCCCAACTTGAAACTACACTACAAAGCCACTGTGATAAAAACAGAATGGTACTGGCAAAGAAGCAGATCTGAGGATCAGTGGAACAGATTAGAAGATCCAGTAACAATTCCAGATATATCAAACCACCTCTTCTTTGACAAAGGAGCCAAATAACCTCAATGGAGGAAAGAGCCTTTTAACAAATGGTGCTGGAAAAAATTGGGTTTCAACCTGCCAAAGATTAAATCCAGGTCAACCTCTTCCACCATGCACTAAACTAAAATCAAAGTGGATTAGAGACCTAAATATTAAAACAGAATCACTAAACCTGCTGCAAAGCAGGTTACATAGAACTCTTGGAGACACTGGTTTAGAGAAAGACTTTCTGAACAAAACTCCTGCAGCATGAGAACTAGCAGAAGGAATCAACAACTGAGATCTCACCTTATTAAAAAACCTTCTGCAAAGTAAAGGAAAGCACCAACAAAGAGAAAAAACAATTCACAATATGGGAAAAAATTTTTACCAGCTGTTTCTCAGACAAAGGACTACTATCTAGAGTATATAAAGAGCCTTAAAAAAATTAGACTCCCCTAACCCTAAAGATCTAATTCAAAAATAGGCATCTGAAATGAACAAACACTTTTCAGAGGAAGAAGTAAAAGCAGCTAAGCAGTATATGAAGAAATGGTTGACACTACTGGTCATTTGAGAGATACAGAGGAAAATAACCCTGAGATTCATCTCCTTCCACAAAGAATGGCTGCTATCTCAAAATTAACCAACAACAAATACTGGTGAGGCTCTGGGGAGAAAGGAACCCTTCTCTACTGTTGGTGGGAATGTAGACTGGTGCAATCACTGTGGAGATCAGTGTGGAGATTCCTCAAAAAACTAGGATTTGCCAGGCGTGGTGGCTCACGCCTGTCATCCCAGCACTCGGGAGGCAGAGCAGGAGGATTGCTGAGTTCGAGGCTTGCCTGGGCTACATAGTGAGCTCAGGGCCAGCCTGAACTACAAAGCGAGACCCTGTCTCGAAAACAAAACAAAACAAAAAAACCCCTAGGATTAGAGGTCCCATTTGACCCTACTATTCCCCTGCTAGGAATATACATGAAAGAATTAAAAGAATCATATCATAGCAACATACGTGCACCTATGTTCATAGCAGCTCAGTTTGTGATAGCTAAATCTTGGAAACAAATTGCCCATCAGCTGGAGACTAGATAAAGAAGATGTGGTTTTCTTAAAAAATAAAATGGAGTATTACTCTGCCATAAAGAACAAGTCATTTATTCTCAAGTGGATGTACTTTGAGTACCTACTCAGAAGTGAAATAAATAGGTCACAGATGTGTAAATATTGTATCCTCTCTCTGGTATGAGAAACTGAAGATGTAAATGAGTTCTAAAATATATGTAGATATTGGGAAATAGAAAATATTCAAAGGGAAAAGGGGTAAGTAAAGAAGGGAAAGAAAAATTTTGATGGTAAGGAAAAGAAGCAAAGTTTATGTATATAGGGGGCAGGAGGTTGTAGGGTGGGCAGGGGAATGGGAAAAAATGAGAATTAAGTTGTGTTATATACTGGTACAAATACTTAATGTCGATTGTGATCATGATGTCTATATAAAATGTACCAATAAAATCAATTTTAAAAATCTGGTATATTGGGCCAGAGATTTAGCTCAGTGATTCTGGCACCTGCCTAGCAAGGGCAAGGTCCGTGGTTTGATCCCTGGTAACTATATACAATACAGGGCATGGTGACTCATGCCCACCAGCAGTCAATACCACATACAACACATGTGTAATCTCAGCACTCAGGAAGCACAGGCAGGAGGACTGCTGAGTTCGAGGCTTGCCTGGGCTACATAGTGAGATTCTGTTTCAAAGAGAGAGAGAGAGAGACAGAGAGACAGAGAGAGAAAGAGAGCAAGAGAGAAAGAGAGAGAGGGAGGGAGAGGGAGAGGGAGAGAGAGAGAGGGAGAGAGAGAGAGAGGTTTATCTATACAATAGAATATTATTTGACAACAAAAAGAAAAGAAGTACTGATCCATGATGCCTTGAAAATTGTATACTGCATGAAAAAATATAGTTGAAAATATATGCTGTGAGAGTCTTTTAATTTAAAATGTCCAACATACCAATCTGTGGGGAAGAGTTTGCTTGGGGCTGGGGGTGGAGGATGGAAAGTAATTGTCAGTGGGTATGAGATTACCTAGGGGTTATGAAAATGTTCTAAAAGTTAGTGATGATGGCTGTGTAACTCTGAATATACTAAGAACCACTCAAGTGTACATTTTAAATTGGTGAATTTATGATCAGTGAGCTATATTCCTGTAAAACTTCTAAAAAACAAAGAGTTCCACTTTGGTGGGTGCTTCTCATTTTAGCTATGGTGAACTCACTGTAGTCTTTTCGCCTCTGAGATCTTATACTTGCTGGACCTGGAATACTTTTCCAAACTTTGTCTACCTGGATAAGTCCTATTTATTCTTCTAAATGTCTCTTATGTGGTCTTCTGGCTCTTGGCTTCTATCCTCTGGGAAAAGCAGACACTTCTCTGTACTTTTCTTTTTATTTGGGACTTGTGTAAACTAGTGGCATATATATATATATATTTTTTTTTTTTTTTACTATATTTTCTTTTTGCTTCAGCCACACCTGTGGACTCCTTCTCCTTAAGGACAAGGATGGTATCTTACTACCTTTAAATCCACTGCCATGGTTCAGCATGCAGCAAGCACTTGGTAAGTACTTGTTAAGTGAATCAAACACTTTGAAGCAGTGGAACAAGCTCAGGATTAAACAACAAAGAAAGGATTATTCGAGGATGTGGTCATGAACAGCATTTCCTAATTAGACTGAGAATGGCATAACAACATGGCATTTGAGGCATCTAGGGTTATAAAAGTTCGCAAGTCTATTTTTCTGTTACTTTAGCTATACTTTCCATGCCAACTAGCTGTAGCTTTCTCTCTTCTCTCCTCCTGTTTTGTATTACTGTGCCCCTTCCTTTTTTTCTTCCTACATCAACATAACATATTTGTTTCTACTTAAAAATTTTAACTTTGCATTTTGAAATAATTTTAGGCTCATAAAAATGATGACAAAGATTAAATAATTCTCATATATTTTTCACTCAGCTCTCCAAATGTTAACATCTTACACGGATCAAAAAATCAAGAGATTAATATTTATACAATGCTAGTAACTAATCTACTGACTTTATTAAATTTATCACTTGTCCCGGTAAAATTTTTTCTGGTCCAGGATCCTTTACTGGACCAGAGTTACACCTTCTTAAAAACTCCTACAATCTGCATCAGTTTCTCAGTCTTTCATGACCTTGACACTTTCATGGAATGAAAGAACATTATTTTAAAGAATGTTCTCAATCTTGGAAACAACCCAAATGTCCATCAACCGGAGAGTGGATAAAGAAGATGTGGTTCTTTTATAAAATGGAGTATTACTCTGCCATAAAGAATGACAAGATCGATCCATTTAGGTGCAAATGGAGACTCCTGGAGGATATACTAATAAGTGAAATCAATAGATCACAGATAGACAATTTCCGGATCTTCTCTTTGGCATGAACACCTATAGATGCAAATGAGCTCTAGAAAGTAGGACAGCTTTTATAGAGTGGAATATTTCTATAGGAAACTTGGTATGGGAATGTGATGAGGGGAAGGAATAAATATGATACAGAAAGAAAATAAAAGAGCATGTATAAAGGGGGGGAGGAGGTGTGGGTGGGTAGGGATATGGGTAAAAATGAGAATTAACTTGTGTCATATACTGGTACAAATTCCCCAATAAGTGATTTTTGAGATATATATATATATAAATTGTACCAATAAAGAATTCAATTTAAAAAAGAATGTTCTTTAATTTAATAAATGCATTTCACTTACTTTTTATAGCTACTATCCCAGACTGTGAGGTCCTTTAAACTAGGCTCAGACTTTGTTCCAAAGAAGATCATTTTATCTTAGAGAGGACCAAAACCACACAGATTAACAGATAATTACAGTGTGGTATAATCAATGCTTTCAGGTAAACACTGATTATGGAGAGGCTGTCTGAAGAGGCAACTCCCTATGACAAGTGTGACCAGGGAAGACTTGGAAGAGATGACATCTTAAATTAAGAGAGGAGGTGCAAACATGTAAGCGTGATAGAAGATGGAGTGTAGAGAGTTGAGAATTCCAGGCAAAATGTAATCTATCAAGTAGAGCAGAATTCTGCAGTCATTTTAAGGAATAACCAAATAGTCCTCGTAAAAATCTTTATAATCAGGACCACATTTGAACATGTTGAAGAAATCTGCTTTGACCTTTTCTGTCTTGTCAGAATTCATTTTAAAACCCTTGACATTCTGACATTCATTCTTGTACTTTGGCAATTTCAGAAGTTGCGTTGATAAAATTGGCTTTAAGAAGCACAATAAATGTGAAGCTAAAGAAGGAAAAGGATTTTTTTATTAAGGTGAATTAATATAAGTAAATTTTGAAGTACATGAGCTTCTGAAAAGAATGATTAAGGATGGTAGAAAAGGAAATTAATTCATCAGAGGGACTCTGGCCTTAGACACTGCCAAAAAGCAATCACATAAATGTCATCATAAAGTTAGACAAAATTATGTAATTGTGTAACCTTTTTGTATCTTGTAATATCCCACAGGAATAGTCCCCATTTGGACACAGGGTTATAATAGGCTTGTGTGAGAGAGGGCTGGCCAGATTCATTTAAGGCTGGACATCCGCAGTTGACCCATGAGCTAGAAATTTCCATTGCTTAAGTTCAAACGGTTTCAGTTAGGGAAGTTTAAATAAGATTCCTAGCTATGATTTAGAAACAAGTAATTTAAAGATACAGCTATCGATAAACTGTAACCCTTGAAAAGACAATTTCTTTTTTTTCCTCCTCCTCTGCACCCATTGCTCCTTCTCTTTTTTTTTTTTTTTTTTTTTTTTTTTTTTTTTTTTTTTTTTTTTTTTTTTTTTTTTTTTTTTTTTTTTTTTTTTTTTTTTTTTTTTTTTTTTTTTTTTTTTGCTTTTTGGAGACAGGGTCTCGCTTTGTAGTTCAGGCTGGCCCTGAGCTCACTATGGTGCCCAGGTAAGCTGCCGCGAACTCAGCAATCCTCCCGTCTCTGCCTCCCGAGTGCTGGGATTACAGGCGTGAGCCACCACGCCCAGCATTATATGTGGTATCCGGGGATCGAACTCAGGTCCTTGCGCTTGCAAGGCAGGCGCCGGAACCACTGAGCTAACCCTCCGGCCCTCCTTCTCTTTGTTTTTTTCCTCCTGATAACAGCCTTTCCCCATCTCACTCTGCTTGTCAAAACTTGACCCAACATAATCCTTCAGGTTTGGCCAATGTGCTTGGGTGCAAGAGTAGGATGAATACTTCAGCAGGGCCAGTCAGAGACTTTTTCTGGGCTATTTCAAACTGGATCTGGAAAGAGAACCCCCATTCCTCTAGTTGTGGAGTCAAGTGGACAAGTTTCAAAGCCTCAAGAGCCTATATATCTGTTGTGTTCAAAGACAGCTGTGGCTCAGAAAAACAAGAGAGGCTAGGGAAGAGTTTTGATGACCACTGGCTCCAATTATCCTTTGTGTACTCCTTCCTTCTTTTCTCTCTCCCCTCCTTCTGTCCTTCTTTCTTCCTCCTTCTCCTCCCTCCCTCTCTCTCTCTCATCCCTCCCTGCCCCTCACATGATATTTAAACTTGTGTGCCTGATTTATTTCACTTAACATTATAGAACAACCATTTTCCTACAACTGACTCAAGTTTATCCTTCTCTATGGCAGAGAAGTACTTCATTGTATATACATGCCACATTTAGAAGAATATTTTTTTACTTCAGAATTTAATTTTTGATGCTGCAGATTGAACCCAGAACCTTCACAATGAGCTAATTCCAAGCCCTTTTATATTTTGAGACAGAATCTCAATAAGTTGCCCAGGTGGTTTTTGAACTTGTGATCTTCCTGCTTTAGCCTTCCATGTGCTAGGATTACAGTGGTATACCACCATGCCCTGCATAAGGAAGGATTTCTTGAACAAGGCATAATAAAGCCAAAACTTAAAGGAAAATATTGATGTATCTGATTACAATAAGGTGAAGAAAACATCTAAAAAGAAATATAGAAATATAGAAAGATTTTGTTTGGGGTTATGAATTTGTGAATTCAAACATACAAATTGTGTTCCAAATCTTTATTTTCTTTGGAATATTCAAGTTATTGTATAGAAATCTCTTTGAGTTGGTCTTTGGCATTGTTAATCCATTTGAACAATGTTTGTAGTTTCCTTACCTTCAGATGTGGCATTTTAGACTCATGCTTTTATTGTTTTGATCAAGAGGTAGCCATGTACTAAAGTATGCTTAGTTCTTTAGTGGGAAATAGTATTTGGAGCCTACAACCCGTTCTCTATATAGTTCTGTAGGGGGCTAACTTATGATGCTGAAAGCTGTGAAAGGGGAAATAGTATTTATCTTACTTTCATATATTAAAGTACTTTGGGTACCAGTTATTCACTGGAGGAAGGTATTTTTAGAAATATTTAAAAAATAAGAGCATTCTGGCTAACAAAGATAGAATGATAGCATTAGGACATCACCATTTTGCAACCGTAAAGAGAAAAAAAGAAGTGATAGACCAGGCGATGACCATCAATGACTGCTAAAATTTCAAAAAGAGAGGCCTCTTGATGGAAGTACATTGCAACATAACTAACTACTCAAGTGTTTCGATTTAACTACCAGTGTATAGAAAATACCGGCAGCAGAGGAATATGCTGCACTACACCGCACAGATTCAAACAACAAAATTCCAACGTAAGAACTCTATAACCAAAAAAAAAAAAAAATTGGCTTCAACAGTAAGAAAAATATTTACAAAAAATTAAAGGGAGGGTGGGAGAGATTTTACAGATAAAAATGTATTTAACAGCTATCAGCTTACTGATTAATTGTAGTGGTTATTGGACCTAAATGATAATTGTTTGTGTAATATTGACTCAAACAGCTATAGGAATATAGGGTGATTTGTGAAATCTGAACAATGGTTGGATTTGATATGCTAAGGCATTTTTTAGAAAACATATTATTGGATCGATAGTATCAATTTTAGTTTGTTATAGTATAATAATTTCATAAAGAGCTCTTACCTTTTGAGATTTATACTGAAACATCTAGATAGGAAGTGATATGAAAGCTGAGAATTTCCCTCTGAGAAGCCTAATATGGAGGATATAAAACGAAGAGTTACGTGAAACAAGATCGAATGTGAACTGGATGATGGGGACACTGGGATTCAGAATATTATTCTCTCTATTTTATATATGCTTGAAGATTTCCATAAGACTTTTTAAAAAGTGAAAATATAATCTAGCACCTGGAAAGAGGTATATATAATGCCTACAATAAAAATTAATATAAAATATATAAGAAAGTCTTCCTATCAACAAGAAAAAGGCTAAAAACCTAATTTAAAAATTGGGTAAAGTATATGAATAGGCAGTCAATGGAACTGTTTAATGACTTTGAAATTATATTAAATGATATTCAGCTTAATAAGAAAAATGCAAATGAAAGCCACACTGAAATATATTTGTACAACTATTAGTTTGGCAAATATTAAAATGCTAGATGACACCACCTATTGGAAACCTCATGGAGAAGGGAGACTGTCCTCACTGTGGTAGGAATTTAAATTTCATGGCCACTTTGGAGGCAAACTGGGCAATAGGCAGTAAGTCTCAAAATTTACTCTCTCCCAGTAATGAATTGCAAGATGCCTGCTTGCCTTCCTAGACTGGCCTAAAGATGGGATGCAGGTATTTAACCTAGTCTGCCAAACTTCAAACGTGAGGGAAGAATTAAGAAGTGAGAGCCAAGCAGAGGCCTTGTAGGGCAAGCTTTTGGAGGTGGTGATAACCCAGAACCAGCACTAGTATCCAGTTTGTGCCATTTGGGAAGTAAAGTGACAGAATAGGAACTTAAGTGATACAGCATTATCATTAGTAGGTCGAGTCCCTGATGTGAGGCTGGGTGGTTTCCCTTCAAGTTTGAGTCTCAAGCTCCTCTTCAGGTGGTGTACACTATCTAAATCAATAGATTCCCCATCACTGAGAAAACATATCCAATACCTGCAGCTTACAGGAGAGGTTTATTTTGGCTTACAGTTTCAGTGGACTCTATCTAGGGTTGGTTGGATCCAAGACAGAAATGGCATGGCCGAAGGGCATGGTGGAAGAAAGCTATTCACCTCATGGTCGGCAAGAAGCACCAAGAAAAGAGAGAGGAGCTGGGGATAAAGCACCCTTCTAAGTCGCACCCTCAGTGATCTCTTTTTTCAACACTACTTCCAAATGAGAGACTTCGGGGGATGATTTAGATCTAAACTGTAACATTATGCAATATCCTTTAAACATTATCTCATTATTTAAATGATTTGTGATGGTTTTTCCATTGCATATAATTAAGAATGCTGATAATCGGGAAAGCACTTTGAAATGCCGATTAAAACTAAAGATACATATATGTATTTAATTCTACTGTCGCACAGATACTCTTGAGCAGTGCTGTTCAATAAAACTTTCTGAAGATGGTAATACCCCCCAGAACAGTCTGACTCTCACAAACTGCTTGCCCATGTGTACAAAATGTTGTTACAGCAGTATTTATAATAATAAAAAATCAGAAAAAGCCATACTCACACAAAATATTTATAAAGCAATGTGTAAATAAAGAAATTGACTTTATATTAACAACACTATGTCTAAAGAACACAGCTTGGAGGGAAAACTCAAGCTATTTTATGGAGGAAAAATTTTGGTTGGGAAAAAAATGGAAGCTCTCTTGTTACATAGTGTAATATTATCTTCTAGAAAGTTGGAGAAAATACATGTTCTTTATATTATTTATTGATTTAAAAAATGTAAAATTTTAAGCAACATAAAAATAAAGGTTTCTAGCCAGGCGTGGTGGCTCACACCTGTCATCCCAGCACTCGGGAGGCAGAGACAGGAGGATTGCTGAGTTTGAGGCTTGCCTGAGCTACACAGTGAGCTCAGAGCCAGCCTGAATTACAAAGTGAGACCCTGTCTCAAAAAAAACAGAAAAACAAAAAAACAAAACAAAAAAAATGTTTCTGGGGCCAGGGACTTAGCTCAAGTGTTACCACACCTACCTTGGAAGCACAAGGGCCTGAGTTCAATCCCTGGTACCACCAAAAATAACTAACTAAATAAATAAAGGTTTCATATTAAATATAGGAGAGAGTTTTCTTTGCCAAGAAAAGAGGGAAGATTGAAGGTCTTTAATGATATAAATTCTAAGATTTGGTAAAGATGAAGTAAATCCTAGTTTGTTTATTATAATTGGAATTAAACGTATCATATTTTATATGAAGTATTTGTGTATATATCTCCTTATATATACACAGATATTGAGTAGCAGACTAACCTGCTTCTTTATCCTCTTTTCATTCCAATGATCATAAGAATAGTTTGTCACCTCAAACCCATTCCCCCCTTCTTCCACAATAATGGATATTTTATTTTCTAGTCTGAATTGCAGGACTGATGATGTGGATATGTGGCTAATCTCTTACCATTACAAAGTAGGTAGAAGGGATATCATTTTCCTTTCATAAATTCTTGCCCTTGGCTTCTGTCCTCCTGATGGCTAGAATGGCAAAAAACAAATCAGCCTTGGCAGCCATATATAGAAGGGAAAATTCTGTTGTGCACCTCAATTTCCTAATGGCTGTGTGGGCCAGAGCCTGTCCACCCACCTGCAGCTGTTAAGCTGAGAGAGAAACATCATTGCTCTGTGTCATTATGGCAGGGCCTCCATCTTTCTCTTCTCTTGTGTTAGTTGCAGTGATCAAAAATAGCTTTTTGATAACAGTATTATTCTTCATGTTTATTACTCTACTAAACTAAGAGATTAGTGAGAACTATAAATATTAATAACTTGCCTCCTATTTAGGTGGTATTAAATGTATGATAAGGTTTTATAACTGCCTGACATATGGGTAGAAGATAATACTAGTCATGTTTCATAGCAGTTATAATTTACCCAGAATTATACATTTGTCATGTGTGAGCTGCTGCTAGTTCTATCCTCTCATTTGCAGGTAGAAAAGCCATGGTCCCAAGTTACACTTGACCAAGTACACCCAAAAATTAGTGACAAAAAGTCCTGGTTTATTTCCTACCCCCTTTCTCACCTCTTCCTATTGCTTCCCTTGCTTAGAAAGCAGCTTGAAGATAATTTTGTGGATACCCACAGAATTTGTTGAACATGAGGACAAGACACATGCACACCTGGGAATTCATAAATCTGGGCCCCTGTGAATGTTCACTTACACACATATTGCAGGAATAAACTTCTTAGAGCTAGTTAGAAGTTCTGAGGCAAAGGAATGTCTAACTATAAATTCTGGTGCATGGACTCAAAGGTAAAAGTAATATTTTTCATACTAGAATTTTAGAATTTATTTCCCATTAGGCAATGCCTCTCTAACTTTTCCCTTGAAGTTTGCTAGTAACTAACAACAGTGAACAGCCTTTTGTACATGGCTACAGGGTGAGAGAGAGAGGGGCATTCTGGGTATAAATACCAAAGCTCTTTTCTCATGAACATAATTTCCTTAAACAATTGTATTTTGCTTTTAAAGTTGATGTTGACTTTTTACATTCTACTCCATGATATGGATGTATTTGATTTTACTATAAAATGGCCTTTTCAAAATGAATTTACTTCCTTCTTTTTAAACAATTTTTTAATTAAAAAAAATTTTTTTTGGAAACAGGGTCTTGCTTTGTAGTTCAGGCTGGCCCTGAGCTCACTATGTAGCCCAGGTAAACCTCGAACTCAGCAGTTCTACTGCCCCTGCCTTCTGAGTGCTGGGATTACAGGTTTGAGCCATCAAGCCTGGCTACTTCCTTCTTTTTTATTTCCTCCTTCTTTCCTTCCTTCCTAAAAAGTCTTGCTGTATATTCCAGGTTGGCTCTGAACTCTTCATTTTCTAAAACAGCCTCCCGAGTCCTAGGATTACAGGCAGGTAGCACCATACCTGCTATCAGTTACACTTCTTAATTGATTACTTATCTCTTCAAAATCTTTGTGGAAAATTGATGCCTTATTTTTCCTATGCCCAGGCACACTTTTTCATGTTTTCTAAAGCACAAATCTGTCATTTTTATAGTCATAGCTATGATAGATACTTGGCAGGAGACTACTTGATGCTCTTCATGCCAGAGTATGATCTCTCCCTTACTATCCTGAGATTCAGTTCAAAACTGCCCAGAAGTATTGTGTAGGAGCTGTTTAAATGTGGGACTAATGTATACTCATGATTGCCTGGAAACTTAGTTTGGTAGGAGGAAGTGTGAGGTCGCTTATACTTGGTTGTGTAGACTATGGACCCTGGAACATTACTGCTAGAGGGAATGCTAGAGATTATTTAAGTGACAGGGTACTTATAGAGACATGCGTGTGGTCTGGCAAGAGTTTAGGTAATATGATTCATCCAAGCTTCCTCATCTACACAATGGCATATACTATTCTTAGTTAAATGCTATTTATGAACTAGCAAGCTCAGGAATGATGGTAGAGTGCTCTGAAGACACAAAGGGCATAATATTTATCCAGAGAGGACTTTGTTATACATATGTGCTCTTTATTTTGTTCCTTGAGAGAGCCAAGTTTCTATCTCAGCCTCCTGTGTGGCCTCCTGTATTATCTTTGTCTCTTTATCTGAATCAGAAAGCATGATGCTTTCCTGCAACTCGTGGGTGTGGCAAGGAAAGCCCTGTGGCTACGCCAAACACCACCTCCTAGCACTTCAATGCTATTGAAGATGAACATGTCCATATACACTAACTGTTGCGTAGTAGGACTGCCAGGCCTCAGACAACCTGACAAGGGAGATAAAAAGGAAAGAAAACTAACAAAACAGAAAAGAAGAGACAATAAAAGGTAATGGTTGAGTGGATAACGGCAGACAACATCTTTAACTACCATGAAAAGTATTGAGCCAAAGTGTTTGTTGAATTCATTTGGTTGGTGGCCACTTTGTGTTCATTCTGAACATCTAGCAGTTAGCTAAGTAAACACACATGACTGATGAAAGAAGAAAGGGAACTATTTTTACAGGGGCCATTAAACTTTAACCACCATCTGGCAGGGAATGATTAGAGAAGATCAAAATTAAGGCAGTCAACACAAATGCTGTGTGAATACCTCAGGGAATTAACATGGATAAAGACAGTGAACTTGTGGTTAAGCAAAGAGACAGACATAAGAGGGAAGTGGTGAACACATCCTTTATAGCTCTGGACTTCATGGTCACATTCATTGCCAAAGGAGCTCAAAGGAGGGAAAATAACAAGAAAGCCATGAGAAAAACTGAAACACCTGGAAACAATCAGATGCTCGGTACCAATCATAAAAATGAAAGTTAAAGAACTACACAGGACCACATCATTTGGGCTTCCTCTCTGCTCAGGAAGGAAATGTTTATAGGAGAGGTGTGTTGAAACTGGCAGGTAGTTAATATTCAGATTAGGCTACTATTTAAAAGTAGGAAATGGTCGTATATATTGGTGGGAAAAAATTAGGAACTATAGCCTTGTGAACACAAAAAGCAACATAATATCTGGGATTCACTGTTCGCCCACTAATTAAACAGTCACCCAGCAGGCAGTGTAAGAAAGCATATGAAGAAGGGAAGGTGAGCCTTTTAAGGTATATCTGTCTTCCATCGGCAGATAGCACAGCACTCAGCCCTAGGGCAATTTCACTCTGTTGAAAGTGCACATAAAAGAAGATTCTTGGAGAAAATCACTTTTTTTTTTTTGTGGTACTAGGGATTGAACTCTGGCCCTTGTGCTTGCAAGGTAGGTGTGATAGCATTTGAGCTAAATCCCCGGCTAGAAAATCACTTTTTTGGGAGGGTTTGTTTTTAGTTGTATCTTGTCTTTATATACAATGGATACTGGCCAACCTTGCTTCACATCTGAAAGTGCAACAGCTGTGAGATAAATATTTTTACTCTGCAACAGTTGAGGGTAATGGTCCTAGGGCTGGCTCCCCGGAATAACGGCCTTCACAACTTTCCCTTCCTGAATGAGATTGGGCCCAAGTTTTCTTTAGGGTCCGAGTGTTACAGGCAGGGAGACAGAGCTCAGCAGGACCAGGCAGGTTACACCACAGGGTGCAAAGGGAAGCTGGGTAGGGGCTGTGGCAGTGCACACCTGTCAGACAAGCACTCTGGGAGGCTGAGCCAGGAGGATATTAGGCATAGGCTCAGCCCTGACAATTTAGCAAATTAGTAAGACCTTGTTGCAAAGTAAAAAATGAAAAGGGTTTTGGGTACTGAAAAGGAAAGAAGCGAGTAAGATTTTGAATAATGGTTGGTGTAGTTTGGAGGCAGAAAAGAATACGTGTTTATTTTCTTTCTTTTTGCTATGTTGAGGCTGCAAGTGTTCTGTCAGTAAGCTGTATGCTCAGCCCTTGTTTCTTTTAGAATAAAATATTCTAGAGCAAAACTCTATTTTCATTAAAATTCAAATGATGACAAAGTTTACATACATATACCCAATATGTAAGAAAATGGAGTGTTAAAAAAGTAAGATAATTCAAAGATATCCAGAAACCTCATCATTAACACATTTCTCTCTGCCTTTGTACTTCTGGAATCTCTAAACATCTGGTGATTTTACCATCAGGAAACGGTACAGTGTCCATCTGTTAAATCAGGCTTTAGCTTGGTTCACCTGGGAGGATCAACCAGATGTGGGCATCCTTTACATTATTAATGATTTCAGTCTTCCCTTTGTACATGCCTAGGGAGGACACAGTGGGGTATGGCCTATAAATCACTGAAAAGTGAAGAAGTTATATTTTACTTTATTTTAGGAATAATGAAGAACACTTTAAAAAAAAGCCAGGGCATAAATCATTAGAAGCTACTTAAATTTTGCCACCAGATGACTTTAAGGAGTCCTCCCCGCTCCACCTTTGACGGGAAAAGCTTTGCAAACATTATCTCGACACAAAAAAGCTTCCTGATGCTCGTGTAAAATGTCAGTCATGCAAAGATATTCCTTAGACCTCTGACTTGTGGCTCTGTATGTGAACTTTACAACTAACTGACAAGTAGCCTCATAGAAAATTTCAGTCCACAGTCTTTCTTATCCTATCACAATTATTAGTTGTGCCCATATGTTACAATGTACCTATGACAAAGTGCTGACTTCAGTCAGTATGGGTGGTCTGAGACAGTGTGGTATAATGACATCTTGGGCTCTGTTCATTAGGTCAGTGATCTTTGGCAATTAGTCCCTCCAAGTCTCATTTCCTTCAGTGAAATGGAGATGATAATACCTACTTTATAGAGAGGTGTTTAAGGTTGACTGTGATAAGGTAGATAACTGTCCCCAACACATAGCAAGAACTTAGCAAAGTAGCTATTATTAATCATAAGAAACTGTGAGCAAACTGCTTATAAAAAGCTTTTCTTGGCAATGAATGGAAGGAACAAAGATTTCCCATATGGGTCCTACTCCTGTGTGAGCATAGCCTCTGCCATTATCAATATTCCCCGCCAGAGAGGTACACTGGACACAGCTAATGGATATACACTGACACAGCATTGCTGAAAGTCCACAGTCTCGACTGGGATTCACTCCTGGAGCTGTATGTGCTGTAGGTTTTGATGTACATAAGAGATGTATGTCCACCATTATAGTATATAGTAGAGTGATGGCCCTAAAATTTTTGTGTTTCATCTATTCATCCTTTTCACAAATTGATCTGGCAAGAATTGATCTTTTTACTGCGTCCTGAATAGTTGGAATTGTACAGGATGTAATCTTTTCAGGCTGGCTTTTTTCACTAAGTAATATGTGTTTAAGGTTACTCTATGTCTTTTCATGGAAGAATAGTTCATTTTTTTCTTGTTTTTTTTTTTTTTGGGACAGGGTCTCATTTTGTGGTTCATGCTACCCCTGAGCTTACTATGTAGACCAGGAAAGCCTTGAACTCAGCAATCCTCCTGCCTCTGCCTCCCAAATCCTGGGATTATAGGTGTGAGCTACCATACCCAGCATTGTGGTGTGTGGTACTGATTGCTGGGGGATGTGAGTCACCACTCCTGGTGTTAATGTATGTGGTTACTGGGGATCAAACCAGGGACCTTGCACTTGCTAGTCAGGTGCCAGAACTCCTGAGCTAAATCTCTGGCTTGAATAGCTCATTCCTTTTTAGTACAGAATAATATTCCATTGCTAGACTGTACCTCTAACTTTTGGTATTAAAAAAAAGAGTTGCTATAAATATCAGTGTGTAGGTTTTGTATTTACTTAAATTTTAAATTCATTTGGGTTTATACCAAGAGTCTGATTGCTGGATTGTTTGGCGGGATTGTAAATAAGAAACTGACAAACCATCTTCCAAAGAGGCTATACAATTTTACATTTTTACATTCTCATCAGCAAAGAATGAGTTCCACTCAATTGTGCTATGAATTTAAAACTTTTTTAAAGATAAAATCTCTTTTTTGTGTGCTTCCAAAGTAGGTGCAGGATCACTTGAGCTAAATCACCAGATAATAAGATCTATTTAAAGTTTTAATAATTGCCTTTTTTGACAAAATGTTTTCTTTTATGAACTGTTTTCTTTCACATTCTGGATTGGTGGTCTTGTGGTCATGGGCTTGCCCAACTTAATTTTTCAGTTTTTAGTTCTTTGTGTTGGCAAGAATTACAGCAGGATTATTATGCTTATGAGAGGTGTTAATTTTTAACAAGTATCAGTGTTTTCCCAGAGGCCATTTATTGAGAACATCCTACATGCTAGGTATATACAAGGGCCCAAGCCACAGTGTAGCTTATGACTGGAATAGAGGACCAGATAACCTTAAATATTGGAACTCTGACATATAGTTTGCATTCTCAATTTGTCAAAAAAGGTATAAAAATTTCTCAAAGACCATTTGCATAACTGGCAGAAATATAAACTTTATTTTCCTCATGAGAATTCTCTAGTCTGGTAAATTATTTAGGAATGAGAACTTT
The DNA here is from genome assembly GCA_004025085.1 of Thryonomys swinderianus. Taxonomy (NCBI): domain Eukaryota; kingdom Metazoa; phylum Chordata; class Mammalia; order Rodentia; family Thryonomyidae; genus Thryonomys; species Thryonomys swinderianus. The sequence continues at coordinate 13,508 of PVIC010008406.1, read as the reverse complement.
TCCATGTTCTTTCCAATCTCTGACAGCATAGAAACTAGGAGTTGAGCATCTCTTTAAAGATAGATGTGAAAATCGGGCCGGAGATTTAGCTCAGTGGTTCCGGCGCCTGCCTCGCAAGTGCAAGGTCCTGAGTTCGATCCCGGTAACCACATAGAATGCTGGGCGTGGTGACTCACGCCCACCAGCAATCAATACCACATACCACAGTGCCGGGCGTGGTGGCTCACGCCTGTCATCCCAGCACTCGGGAGGCAGAGACAGGAGGATTGCTGAGTTCGCGGCAGCTTGCCTGGGCTACATAGTGAGCTCAGGGCCAGCCTGAACTACAAAGCGAGACCCTGTCTCTCTCTCTCTCACACACACACACACACTCTCTCTCTCTCTCTCACACACACACACACACACACACACAAAAGATAGATGTGAAAATGGAATGAGTCTCCAGTTTCTATTGCATAGATTTCTGTAATATGGATTTTCTCTGCCTTCCACTCCCTCCCAGAGCCTGCAATACACCTCCCAGGGGTGTTGGCCATAAGCATTTACTCTTTCCCTTTCCTCTCCCTCTTCCTATGATCTCCGATTAATTCTACTCCTGCCCTCATCCTAACTCGCCTCTGGCACAAATGGAACAGGTGCGATCATTCTAGCTTCCCCAGGTCGAGATTAATTCTGGATTAACAATATGTAAGAGTTATTGGGGGACCTCGCATACAATCTCCTCTTTCTGGAAAGTTTCCTCTGACTATTTACTCCCTTTTCCCATCCCTGATTCTTTTACTCCTGCTCCCCCTACTTCTTCTCCCTCCACTTCTTCTTCCCCTCTTCTTCCTCCTTCCTTTTTTCTTCTTCCCCCTTTCCCCTCTCCTTCTCTTCCTTCATATCCTTCTTTCCCTCTCCATCCTCCATTCTTCTCCCTTCTTCTCCTCCTCTTTTTTCTCCTTCTTTTATTTTCTTCTGACAAATTGCTTGTACTTTAGGTATAATACTCAAGATGCGAGACAGTGCATCTAAAATTGTCATAAATAAAGGGGAATTCAGATCACCAACAAGAACTCCAGAACGAGTAGTGTTTTGAAAACCTCCATGATTAACATCTTTTATTTCAGAGTGCAGTTTAATTGGACCATCAGTTTGAAGAATATCAGTTGAAGCTTCTGTGCAAGTTTTGAGTTTTTTAAAAACTTTAACTATGGTCAGTTCAAACACCCTTGTTTGTTGGCTAACCATTGATCAGATCAAGGCCGTTCATTTTAGATTTTTATGTTCTGGGTTAACTTGAACTCCATGATTTGAAGCTCTTAACCTTGCAACCATATCTGTGGAGACTTTGGCCAGTGTGTTAGGAATGATGAGGAGAAATCTTGCAAACTCCGCAGTGCCAAGGTGTTCCTGAAATTCCACCTTAGTTTCATAGTCTTCAGGTCATATAGAAGGAACGGCTTCTACAGGACCCCCAGCTAGAGTCACAGATTTGGACTCCAAATGCTTTTCACCATACAAAGTGCATCAGGTAAAGAGTGCTCTATCTTGTCACATGTGAAGTCATTTGCCATGATAACTGAAGCAGCTATATGAGCCTGAGTAATTTTGATTAAGAGCACTTCATCATCACAAATTCCCTCTTCTACCACCTCTTCTGTTTGTGCCAATACTGTAGTTTCGAAAGTCTCTTCACCTTCCAAATTGGTTAAAGTTGACAGAAGAGTTGCTCCAGAAGCTTTAGCAACGTGCTCAAGGTCCTCTTGTAAAACTCTTCTAACTGCAATACTGCCTGCCTCCACAAAACTTCTGAAACGTCATCAGTTCCACCAGTGGTTCGCATAACACTGGCACTGGTTACTGGGATCTTCCAAAGTCTCCTCTTGGTGGTATCTGTTCTTTTCATCTGATCTGGTCCATTTTCTTAGGGTCTGAAATAACCACATGTATACCAACCTCATTTTTTCTTTTCTGCAGGCTGAAGTCAAGGTGTACAACTTTTGCATTAGCTCTTCTCTTGGGCATATCCTGGATCCTGGGCACAACCACCGATCGGCATGTTTTCTGTCTGACTTCTCCCCCGGGCTTTCAGAATATTAACAGAACTGACCGGGGAGTGAGGCTGGCCTCTTGTATCTGTGTGTTTAACAGCAAGTACAACTTCTACTATCACATTAGAAAAGAAATTATCATTTATTTCATTAATTTTGGAAGACACTGACATTTCAGCAGCATTAATCAGGTGGTATCTTTCAAGTTGATCTTGTGGTAATAATTAGGTTTTCACAGATACAGCACACTGTGTTCTTGTCCATAGCCACTAATAACTGATGTGGGGTAGATTTTCTGTTGGACTGGCTCCTCTGCATATTTCAGCTCTGTTGTAGTAATAACCACTGGGGTAGTTCCATCTCCATCTTCGTCTTATGGATCAGTGAATTCACAAATAATTCAGCTGTAGGACGTTCCACTTTGTAACTATAGATTGGTGGCACCATCACTATTGATGGTTATATCACCAATATGTTATCCAAGTCAACTGGACCCAGAGAATCTTTTATGGTATTTGCAGTAGTGCAGCAGATTGCCTTTCTAGTGCTGTGGTCTCTGAACATGGACCCTTCCTTTTTATGGTGGGGTCTGCCTCAAGTTTCACTCACAGTGAGCTGACAATCAGTAGCTCAGTCCCCCAGATGTGCAGTAGCCCCAAGAACATCAGTGGCTTGGAGAGGCCAGAGCAATTCAAGGGGCTTCTGAGTAACACAGTGCCTCTTGCTTGGCTTCCTCATCCTCGGCCAGTCATGAGGCAGAGCATACATTCCTTCCAGTTCATGGAGTCCTTTCCCTGCTACCATTTTTTCTCTCTAATTTATTTTTGAGCTTGCAATTCCTGATTCCCTCTTATCTGCATGGGAGAAGGGGAAAGACAGAGCTCCTGGTGCAGGTAGATGACATTTGTATCTCTGATCCATTTTCTAAATTGACTTTTCAAAGAAAGATCCACATTAGTGATTTTCTGTAGTGTTTGCAGATTTCATTTTTCAACTGCGTTTAATGTTAAAGGTAATTCTGTGATTGACTCAAGGCTGAAGGACATTGGGAAAATGTTTTCTTATAGTATTTTAAAAAAACAGAGCTAGAGCCTACTTAGGGAATGTCTTTAGCAACATTTTATATAGATTTTTTTTCTGGACATAACTATGCTTGTGGGCTCTTCATTTGATCTGAGTGTGTTTTATAAATCATAACATAGAGAAATACTAACCTGCTGGAAAATAGATTATGTAGAACTCTTGAAGACAGTGGGATAGAGAAAAACTTTATGAACAAATCCTCAGCAGCATGGGAATAAGCAGAAAGAATCAATAATTGGGGTTTCACCTTACTAAAAAGTTTGCACAGCAAGAGAAACCACCAACAGGGCGAAAAGACAACCCATAATAGGGAAAGAATTTTTAACCAGCTGTTTCTCAGACAAAGAACTACTATCTAGAGTATATGAAGATCTTTAAAAAAACCATCCCCCTCCCCAAATTAAAGACCTAATTCAAAAATAGCCAGCTGAAATGAGCAGACTTTTCAGAGCAGGAAGTAAAGGCTGCAATGAAATATATGAAGAAATGTTCAATATCGCTGGTCATTTGAGAGATGAAAATGAAAACAACACTGAGATTTCATCTAATTCCAGAAAGAATAGCTGCTATCATGAAATCAACCAACAACAAATGCTGGCAGGGTTGTGGGGAGAAAGGAACCTTTCTCCATTGTTGGTGATGTAGACTGGTGCAACCACCATGGAGATTAGTGTGGAGATTCCTTAAAACTTTAGGACATGAGGTCCCATTTGACCCTGCTATTTCCTTGCTAGGGTTATACATGAAAGAATTAAAGGATAATACCACAGTAAATATGTGCACTCACGTTTATTGAAGCTCAGTTTGACATAGCTAAATCTTGGAAACAACCCAAATGCCCATCAACTGGAGACTAGATAAAGAAGATGTGGTTTTTCTATAAAATGGAACATTACTCAGCCATAAGAATGATAAATTTGAGTCATTTATACTCAAGTGGATGCACCTTGAGAACATATTCATAAGTAAAATAAACAGGACACAGATGTGTAAGTATTGTATGTAAGTATATATGTATATAAGTATTGTATCTCTATTATGAAAAACCAAGGTGTAAATGAATGCCAAAATGTTTGATAGGTAATGTGAAATAGAAATAAACTATGCAAAAGGAAAATGGAAAGGGTAGGTAGGAGAAAGGAAAGAAGGGAAAGAAAAAACTTGATAGTTGGAAAAAAAGAAACAAAGCTTAGGTATATAGGGGCAGGAGTGATAGGGAGGGCAGGGAAAAGGGGAAAAATGAAAATCAAGATGTGTCGTATACAGGGATAAGTTCTCAATGTTAAATACGATCATGCTGTATGTATAAAATGTACCAATAAAATCAATTTTTAGGAAGATAATTAAAGTCATAAAAGCTGAAAAAAATAAATCATAACATAAAGAACATTCCATAATTGGCATTAGATTTTTATATCTTCCCCACAATGAACTGGCCTTTGTCTTTGCAGTGGTCAGAGGAGGGAAAGAGATTCAGAGAAAACCGTAAAGGTAGGAGGTTGCCAGGTTAGTCTCGTGGGCTGTAGGTCCTCCAAAACAGCTGAAAATCCTTTCTAGAACACTCCCAGATGCCTTCAAACTATTCCTTAACTAATACTCTAAAACCTACAATTTAACCCCTCCCAATCAAGCCAAATTTATTTATGTTCAGAGAGCTAAAACCTTAAAATGGGTTAAGGAAAAAAGTGGAGGATATTAGTCAGAGTATTGTTTATTTCTCTTGTAAAGGATAACCTTGACAGATGCTGACATGTAATTCAGATTTAATTGATTAAAAATAGAAGCAGCATTTAAATAGCACACAAATTCATCTTTAAAATATTTTTTCCTTATGTGCACTTCTATGCACATAAAGAGAGAGATGGGGGCTGGAGAGAGAGAGAGAGAGAGGGAAAGAGAGAGGGAGAGAGAACATGCTACTAGAATGGCACTGAACATCCTTTGAATTTCTGTTTTTGTTTTTTAAATTTTTATTTATTTATTTATTTTTGAGACAAGGTCTTGCTTTGTAGTTCAGGCTGGCTCTGAGCTCACTATGTAGCCCAGGCAAGCCTGGAACTCAGCAATTCTCCTGCCTCTGCCTCCCGAGTGCTGGGATGACAGGCGTGAGCCACTATGCCTGGCCAGTTTTTCTTCTTGAGATGGAGTCTTGGCATGTTTTCCAGCCTGGCTTCAAACTCCTGGCTTCAATCATTGTCCCTACCTTAGCATTCTGAGTAGCTCTTACTACTTATTTGTCTCTATCTTTTGAAGTCTTAAGCTTTTGATCAATTTTCATGCATTTAGTAGACTGTTCATTATCTTGCAAAATTAGCCTATATTCTAAGATGGAAAAGAAAACAAGAAGATAAAGACTCATTTAGATGAACCTTCCATATCTTAATAAGTTTCAAAATAGGGATGTAGACTATTTTTAAAATAGAGATTTCTGGGGCCCCAGGGGGTGCTACTTTGTTTCAAATGATGAGAAAAATGTAACTGAGCACCTACCCTGTGCCAGTCACAGTGTTAGATGTTTCTCAGTCATTCATCTTGTCATGAATTTTGAGATGACTCTTCAAGGTTGGCAAGTTTCTCCAGAAAGACTGATGCTCAAGGAAATTAAGTAGTAGAACACGCTGTGGTTTTAAAATGTGGTTAGCAATACAGAGCTTATTACTTTGGTTTTTACCTTCCCACCTGCATTTCTAGCTTCTTATGAAGCCAAAAGAAAGAGAACTCCTCCAATAACATGGTGAATTGCAAATACCTCCTTATCTATCTTTCCCTGTTTAATACTTCAGCCATTTAGCACAGAGAAGATAGAGGTTATTACTTCCCCGTTCAATGCCTTTGAAAGGCCTCACTGCATGTCAAAATTCTAAATGAGTAAGTCCTCCAAGCTCTTGCAGGGTCTGGTCCCAGCCCCTCTCCAAAGCCTTTGCAGCCACAGTGTCCTTCCACTGTTTTGCCTCTGTCACTCTGATGTTCTGTGGTTCCTCACAACATCCACGTATTCCTGAGTACTTTCCAATTGTTGTCTCTTCCCAGAAAGCCCTGGGACTACTCATTTTGCAGGCTATGGTCTAAATGTCATCCCAAAGGAATCGTTTCTAACTACCAGTGCTTCCTATCAGTCCCTTCATAGTGTATTTGCATATGTACTTGCATATTTATTTGTTTGTCACTGATCTCTCCCATAGATGTTCTCATTAAAGGCAGGCAGTGCATACCTAGTGCATACCTAGGGCACCATGAATCCTCATGGAATGGATGAATGAATTTATGAGTGATAGGAAACCAAACAGGAAACTGTGGGTCCGTCAGAAGAAAACCCAGTCCCTATGCGACTTGAGAACAATACGACAGATTATGGGGATTAGGATAAATGGGGAGACTTTGTCTGAAACTCAGTATGAGTTTTCAAACCTTATCCTGAAAACAAACCAACAACACCTAAAGGAAGATGGTTACTTCCTTTATATCCTTCACAGGATTACTGTATGCTTCAAACAACTAATTATTTTGTAGTACATCTGGATATTGTTATTCTTCATAAGTTTTATGATTAAAACCTCAACACTTTGAAAAGTTAGGGAACCAGGTCCCCAATGCCATATGCTAACTTTCTCTTAGCCCTGTCTGTACCCCAGGGGCCCAAAGGCTGTGACAAAAAAGCATTGTGCATAGAACATTTACACGCTTGATGTAGTACATGGCAGTTGCTAAGGCAGAAAGCCAGAGGTAATGAGCACTGTGAGAATTACGCACAGATCTTCTCCACGGCACTTCCTGACTGTAATTGAACTATCCCCTCCTGATCCTTCAGGTGCTATCAGCATGATTTTCTGCAGACTTTGAGAAAATCCCTGAAGGGCCAAAGACACTTTGTTGGTGTTACAAACCTTATTTCAAGCGAAGCTAAATGTTTGGCCCCTGAGTATTTTCATATTTCAAGAAAAAGGAAATTTCAAACTGCAACTCCTCCTCTGCCCCCACACCGTGACAAAAATAAATCTTTATATCTAAGGTAAAACAAATATCTAATATTTGGAGTTATATAAGAATGAGTAGAAACTCGGTTTTCCAACTTAAAGTCACAACATATTTTGATTTGTGCTTTTTCAACTGTTCCTTTGAAGAGGTGGTGGAAGGGAATTAATGTTCTATCAAAGAAAAAGTGTAACATTAGCACATGAGTCTCTAAGATCCCTGTAAACAATAAACAATCTCTAAACCTAGCAGTGGTGTGAATAATGCTATATAGATGTGACAGTCTAGGTTCTTCTCACAAATGCAGCTTATAAATTTCATTCATATATTAAGTTCTGAAAGCAGTATTTCAGTTATAATCTACGTTTGTCTCAGATAATCTTTTAAGTCTACAGGCATGTGTGTGTATGGGGGAGTGTGCATGCTTGCGGACATGTACCAACATTAGCTAGAACTTGGTTTAATTTTTCTTCCATTGGAAACCCATAGTACCAGAAGTATTGATCTTGTTTAGTACTTCTGGCCTCAGCAAAGAGTTCAGCCAAAAAATATATGATAAAAATTCTGTCTCCTTCTGTTTCCTTTTAGAGTTCATTTAAGCAGTAGCAGGAGAATATCTATCTGTAATCCCTTCACATCTTAGAGATTTAGCAATCAGGTTTGTCTGTAGTATGATTTTTCTCTAATATATATTAAAAGTATCAGCTTTTCAAAAAGAAGCTTCACTACAATGTACATTTACAAATAAAATTTACTCACACTAATATAATGATGGCCACGCACTTCACAATTTCTTCATTACACAGCTATACCATTCTCTGAGGTAGGAAGTATTCCTATTTCATAGCTGAAAAATATTCAATTTATGAGTGGAAATGTGGAAAAATCTGTCCAGATCCTACCTTTGATCAGGGCTGAGAATGGTTTCAAATCCAGCTTTGCCTGGCCCTGAAAACTAGGCTCTTAGCTACCATATGATTCTTCTACTTAATCATCTCTTCTGTTTCTGCCTTCTTTTTTTCCATAATAAAAGAAACAAAGTTTTTTTTTTCCCAGACAATGAGCAGCTTTTAATGACATCCTTTCCTATGTTAAGATGTGAAGTCTCTTGTTTCAGGGCTGGTCAATTATTCATTTTTCAGTTTCTTCATCCTTTTCATATTAAAAATGTATGTTACTTAGAAAAGGAAAGGTACATAATTCAGTCTATTTTCAGAATCTAGCCAAATTAAAGCATGTTCACATTCAAAACTGTCAAGCATTTCAATAACTTATGATTTTCATGAGCTTAGTTATTAAAAAGTTTTCCAACAAATGGATGTTAGTTTCTAGTGGTCTCTGGAGTTACTACAGAAGGCCTGGGAATTGATTTTGAATATCAGTCTCTATATACAAGTAATGTTACTTTCCAAATGTATCTAGATATCATGATTAAGTGAAATTTAAAATTAATCATTAACTTGGCAGTAGCTTTTCATCTTATATATCTTTCTAATCAGCAAATAGTAAAAGTTCAAGGACTTGTAGTGAGGGATCTTCATACATAAGAAAGTTAAGAATCATTTTGAAAGACCACTCTGAGATTCTCTAGATAATCACTAGAGATTTTCAAATATTCCCTTAAAGATTCTCAAAGAGATGCACTCAAGCAAGAAATTTGTCTCACAAGATTATCTTTTTAGAACATCCCCGTTTTGTGGAGCTTGATATTTTGAGAGGGAACAAAAGAACTCTGATAGAAACTATGCTTTCCTCAAGGTCAAACTTAGGCAGGGAAAAGTGGGACTTCAACCCAGGATTGGAAGGTTGAGTGGCAGAGTGTATTTGCTATTGCTCTCTGCTTAAACCATGACCAATCACTTTGAGGGACAATGGGTTATGAAATATGTCTCCAATCTCCATTCCTGGTCTTGTCAAATTACACCTCAACACCAAAAGCAACAATTCCCCTTCTCTCCCTCACCCCTGTCAGAAGCTGCTCAGGAAGGATAGGGAACATGGTTACCTGTGCCGCTACACAGCAGGGCAGAACCTGGCATGGAGACCCCGTCCGGTGACCCTGGGGGAGTAAAGTGAACACTGGCAATGCTGGCTGCCAACGTGGCCTCTCCCTCTCCCTTTCTGAAACTAGGCTTGCGCTCAGGCCTGGAAGAAGAGACTTGCTCTCTCTCCCTCGTGTAAACCCCAGGGTCTCCCTCCGGCTCAGTGACAGCTGGTCTGAGCCAAGTGGGTGAGTGAAAATGCCTCAGCCGAGTCAGGCAGTGCAGGCTCTTCCATTACTATATAGCAGAGATTATACAACATACATTTTAATCTTGCTTTCTTATTTTATGGCTAGATTATAGATGGATATTTTTGTGTATGTGTTTCACAGGTTTATAATTCTGCCTTTCTTGGAACCTAGGTGGTAATTTTATTTGCATGTGGTATTCATAAAATGCTGTTCTTAATGTCAGCAACACTAGGGTTGCTACCTCTGGAGTTGCTATTTGTTTTGTAAGGGAGTAACTAAGCTGGTTGGAATGAATAAATAAGAAACCATGAACTTTCTTATAAATAAAGTAGATGAGCTCTAGGCTGATTTATTTATTTATTTAATTTTCATTTATTTTTGAGACAGGGTCTCGCTTTGCAGTACAGGCTGGCCCTGAGTTCACTATGTAACCTAGGCAAGCCTTGAACTCAGCAATCCTCCTGCCTCTGCTTCCTAAGTGCTGGGATTACAGGCGTGAGCCACCGTGTGGGGCACTGTGGTATGTGTACTGATTGCTGGTGGGGTTGAGTCAGCATGCCTCATATGTGGTTACTGGAGATCGAACCAGGGACCATGTGCTTGCTAGGCAGGCACTGGAACCACTGAGCTAAATCTCCTGCCCTATGCTGATTTATTTTTATAGTTTTTCAGTTTTCTTCTGGTTCTTGCTTACTACTTCCTAAAAAATGAAGTAATCAGATGTTTGAATATAATTAAAGTATATATATATATATATATATAGTTAAAGTAATATACCTCTGAAGGTGCAATTTCTGAATTGCTGATGAAATCAACACAATAATATAATGTGTGTGTGTGAAGTATAAAGGTCAACTGGATCAGATTTGGTTCGAATTAAAAGAGGGGGGGGAGAGAGAGAGAGAGAGAAAACAGTGTCTACAAATGTGGAAGTTTAGTTAAGAACTAGCTGGAGGTCTTTCAAGATCCTGGCTATAACCCCAGCTTGCCAGTGAATTAAAGCATTCACCTATCTGTATTAGCTAACAGTGAAATGTAGTTGAAATTGAGTTGATCTCATGGATGGCTTTATGCAGGCAAAATATTTGCTAAAATCTTTAGTCAGAAAAGAACAAATATATATTTCAATTGAATAGATATTATGTTTACAAAAATTTCATATTTCTGGTCTTTATTTCTTATTTTAAGGAATAACTAGCATGTGTTCTATAAAAATAAATTAACTTTCTTCTTAAATGGCAAGAGTAATTTCACACATATTTTAAGATATAGGTAGTATCTCTTCTATAAAAAATAATGTATTTTGGCATTTTTATTAAATTGAAGTAGTAAGTATGAATCTTTAGAACTGATTTCCATACCAAACATTTTTAATGAAAAGATATCAATTGCAATAAGAGTAATAAGGACAAATTACAAGTGTCTTTATGCCCTGGCATGTAAGCTTAAGCCAAGCATTCTTACTGTCATGTCACTGCTCTTCCCTGTAACCTTGACAGATCACCCCTATAAATAGCTCTTGGGGTGAAAAGTAATTTGATCTGTGGACCTGTATATTACCTCTTCATGAACATACTATTAATTGTGCCAGAGTGTTTTCATGATATGCACTGAATTGAAACCATCAAACCTATTTCACCAAGGATTGTTATTTAGACCAGAATTTTTTATTTCTACTTTCATTAAATTTTGCTAAAAGATTGTTCACTTATGCAGAGAAAAAAAGCTAAGCTCATGATTTGGTTTCAAAACAATCTACTTACACATCTGAGCAACTCCTGGGAACTAGAGTATTCATTTGTTTTTTGTCTGGAGACTGACCCAATTAGAACCAAGATACAGTTCCATACAAGCATTGAACTCTTAGCACTTCCTCAGGGAGCTTGGAACCTGGAGTTTTGAGAACTCAGCCCAACAAACTAAATAATGCTAAATGGTCTGATTAGGGTCAGGAGACTCTCAAGAGGGTCTGGGGATTTAGCTCAGTGGCTCCAGTGCCTGCCTCATAAGCACAAGGTCCTGAGTTTGATTCCTAATACAAAACAGAGAGATAGAGACAGAGAGACAGAGAGAGACAGAGAGAGGCAGAGAGAGAGAGAGAGAGACAGAGACAGAGAGTGTGAGGACAGTGCCTACAAATGTACAAGTTTAGCTGAGAACTAGCTGGAGGTCTTTCAAGACCCTGGCTAGAACCCCAGCGTGGCAGTTCTCAAATGCCTTCTTTCTTCTCAGTCACTCCCATGAACCTTAGCGCTGAAAATTGTCAATAGCTCTCAAAAGACTTGTCCATTAAGAATTCTTTTCAAAAGAAAAGGCAATCTAAGACTAACATGTTAATACAAACCTATATAATTTATTTATTATTATTTTCTTCTTTTTTTTCATTCTGGGGAATCAAATCTAGGGGATCAAACACAGTAGGCAAGAATTCTACTACTGAGGTACATTCATAGCCATAATTTTCTTGATGGCTTTTTATCAAATAGAACTCAAGGGGCAAAGGCCTTTGAGCCTTGCTGGGTAAGGCCAATCCTGTTTTCTACTAACTAGTATGTAACTTTGGGCCATTCGTTTAACTTCTCTGACCTCTGCATCTGTGTCTGTCAAAAGCAGTAAAAGCCTCTGCCCTATTTTAAGGGTTGTTAGGATAAAATATGGTGATAAGTGTGCAGCTGTTTTTCAAGGTTAAATAGTATGCATATATATATATGTATGGTACATATATACAAGTAGTACATATATACAGTACATATATATATAAGTAGTCTCAGAGGATTCTGTTTTGAAATATTTTTCTTCAATTTTAATGTAATACACATATTATGTTGAGATGAGAATTATGTTTCAAAAAGTAGTTTTATCTGATAGTATGTGGGGTGCAGGAGAGGATTAAGTAGTTAGGTAGCTACTAAATTTTCACTAAATCTCTATTAAGAGTCCTCTTGCTGTTTGTGTAAGCTATTGGTAATAATTTTTATAAATAATGCTATAAATTATTCTGTATAACTCTGGCAAATATTTATTTTAAATACAAAAGAGGTAATTTTTATGAGAAGACTAATGAATTCAACAACAAAAATATCACTTAATCGTTAGTGGAAAAACAGGCTAGCTATAAACCAAAACATTTGGTTTTATTGCATAAGTATCCAACAGTAAATTTAGCTCTAATATAAATAGCAAAATTGAGATAATAACGACATTATGTTCGTTATTAAACTCTCTGTAAATTTGTCATTTATCACTACCAGCAGAGGGAGCTCTGAGAATTAAATAGTGCCAATGAGGCTTTGCTAATTCTTTTGTGTTTACATATTTAGCTCCTAATAAGAAATAAAAACCCATCACAGATTAATGGAAAGTCATCAAGTATGGATTAGGTTGTATATTAGCAGTTGATTCCAGACTACTGATTACAATCAGCTTCAATAGAGTAAGAACATCTATATCCTGTTCTGCCTGCCCCATCAAAGAGTATTAGCTATAAACTTCTGGATTAAACAAAGTCCAGTAATATTATAATAATGTAAAATCTATGACATTGAACATCAAAAAGGATACACTCCCCAAGACACAATTTTATGAAGTACACTGCTACAGTCTTATAGATGGCTCTCTGTTGATTTATATTCACATGAGAACTGGAAAACATACATATTTTGTCATCAGTTTAAACAAAATTATATACGACTTATAAATTGTTTTAATAGAAGAATAGACTGATTGGGAAACAAATCATGAAGCATTTAGGACTCAACAAAGACTTGTTATAGTAATATCTCATTGAGAAATAGGTTTTCTACACAACAAGAAAAATAACTGATTTACATAAAAACATGTTGATTGATTTCCCTTAAGCAGATATAATAATGCAATACAATGTTTATATATTATATATATGTTTATTTATTTTCTGTGCCTGTAGTTAAATAAGCTTATTGAAAAATAAGACTGCAATAGCTGCATTTTAATATCGCACAGCAACTCTCATTTTAAAGATATTTAACATTGATACCATTACTAACCTAATATCAAAAACAGCCCACTCATAGCATCAAGAAACTTACAAGCATGTGTGCGTGTGTCTTTCCCTTTTAGAAATCCAGAAATGATCGATTGCCTCTTTCATGCCAAGAAATCCACTTCCATGAACATTTGTCGAGTAACTCTTTGGAAGTAGGCACTGT
>PVIC010008405.1:23330-48429 GCA_004025085.1 Thryonomys swinderianus | reverse complement strand
AAAAAAAAAAAATGTAGAGTGAATACATGTGTGGTTTACTAAATACATTCCATTAGTTAAGAGAAGAGCGGATCCCAAGGTTAGACAGAGGAGCCAGGGTGCACAAGTGGACAGGAAAGCTGAAGATGTCATGTTAAGAAATCATTTGTAGGGCCGGAGGGTTAGCTCAGTGGTTCCAGTGCCTGCCTCACAAGCGCAAGGTCCTGAGTTCGATCCCAGGTAACCACATACCACAATGCCGGGCGTGGTGGCTCACGCCTGTAATCCCAGCACTTGGGAGGCAGAGACAGGAGGATTGCTGAGTTCGAAGCTTGCCTGGGCTCCATAGTGAGCTCAGGGCCAGCCTGAACTACAAAGTGAGACCCTGTCTCAAAAAAAAAAAAAAAAAAAAAAAATTGTAAAATAGTGTCTTTCAGCAGTCAACGTGAAAGGAGAAAAGAAAATTTAAAAGCTGAACTTCAAGGAGTGCATACACACTGGACAGAGGAGAAGGGTGAAGGTGAAGAAAACACAAAGAGAGGAGGGAAGCAGGATGCCAGTTTTTACATTACGCAAAGTGACCTACTTTTGCATTCTTCTGCTCCACTTACCATCTGAAATGGTTGGGTCATTCAAGGAATAGGGACCGTAAAACTGTAACTATTCAGACATAATGAAAGAAACCAACAACAGAAAAAGAGAAATCAGGTCTATTTTGCATGCTTCTGTGTAACTCTGAGCCAGTTTTCAGTGTAAGGGTAAGAATGAGCATCCGGAATTATCCTCTGGTTGTGTGGGTTACCATACCGTCTCCGTTGACCGACGACCTCGGGAGGGTGACTGGGAACGTGGAGTCACAACTCCCAGACTCCATGTTGGTGGAGAAGCTGCTTCTTTTATTATGGAAGTTACAGGCATTTATATAGAGTGGCTTGGGCTGTGCATGGACATGAGGGCGGGAGCAGTGCTCGCGGCAGGGTGTGATTGGGCGCAAGGGCGGAAGTAGCATTTGGCATTGTATGATTGGCTGCATCATCTGCGCCATCTGCATTGCTGTGTCTTTTTAAAGGGACACTGTATTTATCCGTCTGCGGCGGGTGGGGGTGGGGGAGTGGGGAGAAGAGTAGTGGAAGCACCTGGAGAAAGGTTTCGCCACGCAGAATGACGGGGATAGAAATCGTGCTGCATACGGAACCCACAACCCATAGCCCAGTGTTTGCCTGTGGCGGGTCAGTCCATGCTCTTCCACTTGTGCGGCTCAGTTTTCCAACCTTTCTCTCCCCTTCAGGATTATTATTATTTTTTCTTTCTGGAAGGAAAATGGAAATTAAAACTGTGTTTAAGATTATATGGCTTAAAAGGTACTTTATTTTGTAAGCTTTGATCAAGTTATTAAACACCTTTTATTGTGTTCACCTTGATTAGAAATATGGGTGACATGAAGAAGCAAACGTCTACTTCATGTGGCAAAATGGAGGTTTCCAGTGGGAAGAGACCACATGAAAAAGAGAGCAAGTCTGAGAAGCCAGAAGTATGCTCCAGATGCTTTTGAAAAAGATGCTTTGTTTTTTTTTTAAAGATGCTTTTTAATCTTCTGTATTACAGGATCCTTTGTCTGGAAAGAGGCTAAATATCTCTTCATCATTAGAAAAGATCAGTAGGTACTAGCGACATGTTTTCAAACACAAGTAGATGTTGTCAAGAGGGCTGACATCAGCCAAAGGCATTTGGATTAAAAATTGCTGAGTACAGCCCCAAATGACTGAATGTCATGATTTAAGTCCAGGTGGATTCTAATAAGTCTTCTTAAACTATGACTCAGGAAGTCACTACCTTGTACAGATATTCCATATTTCACATTGTTCAGCACTGGGAACCCTTTGCCAAATATGGCTCTCTGGGAAAATTTCACAAAGCACTGGCCGCTTTTGACACTTGTGAAGATATGGGTGCCTTGGCTTAGAGAGGAGCAGCCTGAACGCAGAAGCACCTTAGAGCTGCCAGCTTTGCTCTTTGTGATTTTCTGGGGCCTGATGATCTGCCTGCATGCCGTAGCTTCTCACTGCCACACTGGTTGATGAACACTGTGTCCATGCCACAAGCAGGTTCAGCACATCTCTGCAGTCATTGAGGAGGGTTAGAGCAACTCTGTTTCAGAAGATCCCTCTCCTAGCAGCATTCGTGAGCACCTGTGACACACCTTCTGCCTTGGCAAGGCTGGATTTCGTTTCATGGAGAAGTGGGAAAGGAAATTGGTCAAAAGTGAAAAGTTGTAGCTTGTAAGTCATGTGTAATTGTTCTAAAGAGGTGAACATTCTAGCAGGATGCAAATGACTACAACAGCTTGCTGTCTACACTTCAAAACTCTTCATCATGACAAAAGTAGCCTTCTGCTATCATTGTAGCCATATGTGATCCTTCAAGATGTCTTCTCTTGAGAAAGTTTTAAAAGTATTATTGTCTGGAATCTCCACTCTGGACAGTATTTTGCAAAAAAAAAAAAAAAAAAAAAGTCCCAGAATTCTTTTCACCTTCTCTCCTGACTGTGCAGCAGGTGGGGCAGTGGCTTAGGTGAGGCACATTCACTTTGACTCTAAGCAATTTAAATAAAACTCCCTCTGAGTGATTTTGTATAAACTAATCCCCTCCAGAAGAACTTACTCTAGGTCCTTGGGGGAAGTTTGTCACTTTTATTTGGTGTTATAAGAATTTATGCCCTGACAACTATGCTATCAGAGTGTCACTAGTAGTATCAATTTAATTAAGGTACTGTCAGCTTTTCTCTAGTTTGAACACTTTAATGTCATAGTCTTTTATAATCAAATGGTCCAGAAAATTGGTGTTTGGTTTCCTATGCCCAGTTTGTTTCCTGTTTCTAAAGTGCTACTTGAATTGTTACAGCCCTTCTTTTGCCTTAGCGGTTAACATGAGCGGATGTATCTACCTATAATATGTATTTCTTTTTGAGGCATTGAGTCACTACCAAATGATCATCTAGTCCTAGTCTTTATACTTTGCAATATTTAAAATTAAAATTTGTGAATCTATTTAAATTGGAATCAACTATTCAATAATAAATAATGAATTATGCCTGTGGGAATATCTCGATGGAGGAATAGCTTTTGTTTCTTCTGAGAAATTAAAAATGTGTAACTTTTGATGTATGAGCTATGTAAATCTCTTTAAGATGAAGTTGTTCTTGTGTGCCATGTTAGTAAATCAGTTTTAGCAAATATGATCATTTGAAATTACTGAATGAAAACATGTACAGTGTGTTTGCCTGTAGTGCCAGCTGTGGTAGCTCACACCTGTAATCCCAGAACTTGGGAGGCAGAGGCAGGAGGATTGCTGAGTTCGAGGCTTGCCTGGGCTACATAGTGAGCTCAGGGCCAGCTTGAACTACAAAGCGAAACCCTGTCTCAAAAAAAAAAAAATTAATCATGTGAATACGGCAGATTTTTAAAATCACTCAGTCAAAAGCTATTTAGATTGTTTACTTTTTGTTAAGAACAATGGTGCCATCAACATTCTAGTTGAAAGCTTTTGATGCTACACTATAGAGTGAGGATGAAACACTGGGGCTGGAAGATGTGTATGTTTAATTTCATAAAATTATGCCAAATTGTTTTACAATTAACCACATTTTATATTTTGGAAGTTTTAGCCCTCTTGCCAAAATATTATTATCCAACTGCTTCCTCTTTAACAATATAAAGAAAAATTTTTATGTTAGCCTTTCAGTTTGTCTTATATATTTTTATCAATCATAAAATCTTTTTGATAAAATTTTATGTTATTTATCTAGGATTTCTTTGATTTTTTAAAAAATTTTATACCAATTCACACTGATTCTATGTATGTCCTAAATGCAAATGTTAACTGAAATACAGATGTTACAGATATTTTCATTCAATTTCTGTTTTATTTTTCAGTTAAGATCTCTTTTTTAAAAAACAAAGTTATTATGCAATTTTATTTTTTTTATTATGAACTAAGAAAACTTGAAACATTTATGTCAAATTTAAATGCTCTCCTAATAATAAGCAACAATATTTCTATACATAAAGTCAATATACATTAGAATATCAGTTGCTTTGGTCAGTAATCTGTTGCTTATCTGCATAGTATATATTGACTTTTTACAAGAACCTTTGAAATTTAATGAAAAAAATCAAACCACAGCTATTTTCATATTGGATATTACGTGAGATTTATTCATTTTCTGTTTTTTTCTACATAAATTTTACATTATTTTAACAGTTCAAAAATTAATGTTACTGATTTTATGTGAGTATTTTTTATATTTGGATAAATGGGGGATATTTTATATCTTTGGGAGCATTTCCTATTTGGAGTGATAATATTCACATTTGATCTGCTCATCTGTTAACTCTGTATTTATATTATTTTTATTATTTTCCCCAAATGTGGTTTTGGATTAGATTTATAATTGTGCTCAATTTGCTTGTTTTTATATAAAAGTATCTTTTTTTTTTAAGTTTCTTGAGATAGGGTCTCACTTTGTAGTTCAGGCTGCCCTTGAACTCACTATGTAGCCCAGGCAACCCTTAAACTCAAGTTGATACTCCTTCCTCTGCCTCCTGAGTGCTGGGATTACAGGTGTGAGCCACCATGCCCAGCATTGTGGTGTGTGGTACCGGGAATCAAACTGAGGACCTTGGGCTTGCCAGGCAGATCTGGAACCACAGAACTAAATCCCTGGCCTACAAGGCTTTTCTTTTCTTTCTTTTCTTTTCTTTTCTTTTTTTTTTTTCTTTTCTTTTCTGTTTCTTTTCTTTTTTTTAAGACAGGTTCTCACTTTGTAGTTCAGGCTGGCCCTGAGCTCACTATGTAGCCCAGGCAAGCCTCAAACTCAGCAATCCCCCTGCCTCTGCCTCCCAAGTGCTGGGATTATAGGCCTGAGCCACCATGCCTGGCCCATGATCTCTTAAAGAAGTTTTATATTTAGTCTGTGCTAGACTTATTTTATCTCTTTCTTATCGGTAGTTATATAGTTTGTATACAAATCTGGTTTCCAAGAAATGTTTTTCCTTTCCTCTCCATGTCTACACACAATTATTTCACCACTAGCATTCAAAATGGTATAGGCTTCCTGCAGCGCCTTGCTTTTTCTTGACAAATGGCATTAGAAATGTAAGCAGCTCTAGTCGGTGATTTAAAGTCATCCACAGTGAAAAGAACCACATGTGAAAATGAATCAGCATAAAAATGTTCTAGTAGAAATGATGTCAACTGAGAGCAGAGCGGTGTTAATCCTAGAACAGGAAGTGGTCAGTGCTCCGCAAGGGGCCACGGAGTGTAACATCCCAAGAGAGCACATGCAGTTTTTTCAACTAAACATAGCAGAAGAAGAACATTTCTGTTTTTCATTATAGCAAAGTATGAGAGTGGCCAGTGAGAAACACAAAATATAATCAACTTTCTTCAATGTAATCGATATCTTTGGAGCCTCTACTCTATGTTCGGCACCAGTGCATATGAAATGCCTGAACAGAATACCTGAGATCCTAATCCATGGAGCTGATCCCTAGATTCCAGGTCAATCGGGTGAGAAATCTTACAGTGAGACATTTCAGTTTCATGAAGTGAGCAGCAGGGTTATTTTTGAAATCCTAAACCAGTGAAAACAGTGAAACACGTTGATACTATGCAAAGACTAATCCTGATGTTTGGAGTAGAGAGTCTGGACATTCTAATAGGGAAACATCAGATCTTCATCACTTGAAATAACAAAACACTGCTGCACTAGATAATTTTTTAAAAAATGTGCATATGAGGGAATTGGTACTTTTAGTTTTGTCTTTAAAAGTGATTTAAAGCAAAATTATCACAGCTAAGCAATCAATTAGTCAAGACTATAAACTAAGGGAAAATATACATACACAAATGTATTCAGGTAATGGCATCTATACTTGTTCTAGAAGAAAGTTATAGAAACAATAACCACATGCATAGTTCTGCTGCTCCTGCTCTTGTACCCAGAAGTCAGTTCTTCTCTTTCTTATTTCCTTAGTACTGTGGTCTTCATTTCTTGTGCATTATGGGTTAGTCTTTGACTTCCTTTTATTTGAATGAATCTCATCCTAAGAGTCTTCAGAATGTTGGCATTATGGACTTTATTAAAGTAGTAGGAATTTTTTCTATTGCTTTATTTATATTTACTATTACTGTTTTATTCCTGTTTTATAAGCTATCCACACTAAGATTTTTAAATTTCATACATATTAATCATAGAAAAGTTGCTTTATTACTCAGTAACAATTGTAGCTTTATTCATTTGTAGTGTGCTTTTCTACCTCATTCTTGGCCTATGGTTTTGGCTCAAATATATGTTGAATAAGCACAAAAAGAGTAGCTGTCAGTATTTGTTTTAAATTGCACACATAATAGGCACAACATCAAAATAGTGATTAAACTTCAGTCCCACTCTTCATAGGTCACTTGTCACCAATGTCAGTGCTCTGGTAATACAAAGTAGTAAAAATTTAAAAAGGCAGCCTAACCTCAATTGTGTTTTCTCTCTAGGCAACGGAAATTCTGTGGCTGTCCAAAAAGTAGCAATTTGTCAACAATTTTTAAATAGGCTTCTGACATGATGTATTTATTTGACAGCATAATGTAATAATAGACATACAGTGTGATGATAGCAGTAAAGGAAATTACTATTGGTGAGTGTCCTCCTCACATTAATTTCAGGTGTGTGTGGGGAAAATGCTGAGGGACAGAATGGTTAAAGGTGGGTGAATGGTCAAAATACACCATACATAGGTTGCGCCACATCTTTTGACATTTACAGAATCTAAATAATGCTGACAAAGGAGATATTCGGTCATTTTCTTTTCAGTAAAAATTTAAATAAATGTGAAATGTCTAATATTTTAAGAGCATTTACCACTGAAAGAGACTCTCAATTCAGAACTGCATGAAGCCAACTAAGGCTCTCATACCTCACGCCAAAGATTTCTCACTGTTCCTTTCATTTATACCCGAGTATCACCATTTGCGGATACACACCTACAAACATATACATCTAAAATAGACATGCTTTCATAGACTGCTAAAATTGGTAAAATTAAGATAAGTTTTTATCTATAAATTTTTAATATTTAGTTAATATCACAAATATAAAAATGTCTATGTAATTTCACAATAATGACATAATTGAAAGCATACTGTCCGCTAGGGTAATATAAAGTAAAATATATTTTGGTGCTCTCAAACATTTACATTTCCAATGAAACATCTCATTTCATCTCCGTGAAGACTGTTTTTCATTGACTTCGGACGTTGCTCAGGATGCTTACTTACATCTGCGTCCACCCAAAATATTGGCGCTTTTTTGTTGTTGATGGAACTTGATTCAGTATCATCACAGTACAGAAGAATGTAGAAAAATGTCCTTGTCTTTAATCATTTCTGAATATTTGGAGAATGATTTGTATTAGTTACTTGTGAACTCTGTAGTATTTGGTAGTGAGTTTAGCCGCGAAGCAATCATCTTGCTCAATGGAAGACTTTATTTTTTTTATTTATTTATTTATTTTTGCAGTACTGGGAATCGAACTCAGGCCTGGGAATCAAACTCAGGCCTGGGAATCGAACTCAGGCCCTTGTGCGTCCAAAGTTGGCTCAGTACCACTTGAACTAAATCATCAGCCCTAGGAAGACTTTTTCTTAGTTTTAATCCAGACATCTCTCCCAGGTTTCTTGTGATTCCCTGTGTATTTCCTATTTATCAATACTTTGGAATTACACAAAAGTTGACTTCATTTGAAATGATCTCTAATTTATCCTTGTTTTATATTATTTTAAAATTGTATATGCTTCTAGGATATGTTATGGATATAGATGGGTGAAGAAAAGAGTAACATACATTAAATGTATATAGTTTAATGTTATATAAACAGTAAAATTTATAATAAATGAAGATGGATGAAATGTATGTAGAATAAGATTTCTGACATCACATGTGACACACATAATAGTTTATTAAAGGTAAAACAGTGAAAACATTGTGTGCTGGTTTGGATTGGACTCTACATTGCAATACAGTGAGAAATCTGAAATTAATGGAATGGTTTTACCAGGTTTACAATAACTGTCAGTAATAATAGAGTTTCAAATAAACAGGTATAAAATATCTCTGTGAAAAGAGGGGAAATGATGGATATCTTGCTGTTTGAACATGTTCTCAATTATATCTTTAAACAACTTTTACTCTTTAAGTATTAAGACTTACAACAAAATTAATAGAGTCATCTAACAAACATCTACGAGCTAGCATCTATTCTTAAACCTCTAAATGTCTTTGCTTAATTATGTGTTCTATTAAAATGACTATATTCTAAATGAGAAAATCAAAACCATTAAGTATATATACAATTTGAAATTCAATTATGAAAAAGTTCTTCACTGAAAATAATTAGGTAGCAATTACCCTCCCCCTAGTGTAAAGATTAAGTCAGTATAGTGTAGAAGCTTTTGCTCTATAATCCTTCTGCTATTTTGCCCTCAATAAACAGATGAAGAATGGATTATTTTATACGTGTATAAATGTTTAAAATTACATGTGAGTTTCTGCAATTTTTAGAAAGGCAAATGATGATTATAATAACTATTCAGATCCTTAATCTTTTGATAATATTAGCCTACATGCAGTAAGTGTGCAATCTGTTTTTTTTTCTATTTTTATAAAAATCCTCTAAAGGGTAATGCTTTAGATAGCATTTCTGGTTCTGTGCAACTCTCCTGGCTCTCTATTAAGCACAATCGTATTTTTGTTTTCTTTTCTTTCTTTGCTTGTATAAGGTTTTGAAGATTATTGGCTTTTCTTTTCTTACATTTATTAATTAAGTGTAGCCTTGGTCAGTGAATGCAGAAGATAGATCAGGTTTCCGCTGTTTTCTGAGAGAATGTTTCCTGCCCTCGACTGGCCTCATGACCTCTCTCCAGTATCTGAATTTTCTTTTGTATTAAATTAGGAGACATTAATGAAGGCCTAGATGTTTTGGAAGATTATCCTTACGTGACAAAAAAAAAACTGATTTTTTTTTCCATTCAGATTCACACAATAAGAAATTCCCATTGTGTTCTTATTTCTTGCCTTTACCTTCTTCTCATGCAGGACAGCTAGAACTCAAAATCAGAAGCCACATCAGTCATACACGGAATATCATTTTATGCTTTCTTTCTCCTCTACTCTAGCACAGCCTGAATTGATTCCAGACAAGCAAAAGAGGGTCACCCCGTGCTATTATCTGTCCACTTCTAATAATAGATATAGCAATAGTAATAGCTTTGCATTATATGTTTTATATTAGACAATGTGACATCCTCTTTGCTTAAGAAATGCTCCTATTGGTGAGGGGACAGAGTCCCATGCTATGCTGTGCTTTAAGGAAACAACCATGACAGGTTCATTTTTGCAGGGATTTGGGGAATTAGTCCCAAGATATTGCAATTGGGCTACACAGTTTTTGAGACAATAAGGTCACTATTAAAGTGACAATATTTTTTATTTCACAGACTGGGCTACATCTAACTAATGAGAGATCAAGGTCATGAAAATGGTGTACAAATAAGTTTCATGCCCACCACTTAAAATAATTTAAAAGCTATTTCTAAATCATGAATAAAGCTGAGTTCTGTTTAATGCAGTTTCCAGAGAGTTCTGGATATCATATTCCATGGAGTTGAGACTTTACGAAGAAACAATAATTTGTACAAAGGAAAGATTCGTGTAAGGTTAAAATGTCCTTTACTGATAGGTAAGTGCCATTTTCCCCAAATTTTATACTTTATCCATGACTTGGTGTAGGCTTATCTATTACAACAATTTAAGAAAAAATATTAAAATTGAGTGAATCATCAGTAAAGAAGGGCTAGGATCTCATTGCTTTCTTCACACAAGAACAATATTTTTCTTCTTGTCAGTCAAGTTTAGGAGGATGTGGGCTATTCTTTTAAAGGTGATTGTTTGAGGACTGAATATTTCAAAATAAGGATCACAGATTGTGGCAGGAACCCAAATGCATCTGTAACAGAGAAGTTTTCAAGGTCACTTTCAAAAAGAAAACAACATGAATTATATAGGTTATGTGTGAAGAAATATAATGGGGGATAAATTTGCTTTCATAGTCCCTGGGTCTGCTATAGATCTGCTCAGATCACACGGTTCTCAGAATGCTCCCTCCCAGTAAATAACTTGGGATGGTGGCGAGTTTATGCAGTCATCACAACAGCACAGAGTGAAGGCTGGCTCACGAAAACACTCACTGCCATCTGTGCTTTTTGGTGTGTTTTACTGGTTTCTGTGGTTACCTATTACTCCCTCTATCTCTTCCCAGAGAGGAGAAGAAAATACTCGTAAAGATATATTGTAAATATTGAGTCATAATCACCTACAATTGGGATCATTACATGTGAAACAGCCATGCACTGGAAATGGTTATTTTCCCTCTGAATTTTAAGGCAGGTAGAACATTGATTTTTAGGCTTTACTTCCTAGAAAAGATGAGGATTCCCTAGAGTTCATATTAACAAACAAAGTGATCAGAGAGTCATATAGATTTGAGCACCAGTGATGTGCTTTTTCTTTAGATGTGTCACTCTGTGTCTTTGTGCCAGAAGAATTTCTCAGATTGAACCCTGTTCATTATTATCCTTTGTCTACAGTTTCTTTGTATGTGTATCTACCACTTTAGGACACTTAGTGTGAAGGAAAAAAACCCAGTAAAATCAAAAATCAGAAACTTATTTATGAACCTATAAAGAATTTGAACCTCAAAAGGTGGCAAGATATTCTTCAACTGGATCTTTCAATGTTTATATCCATCCAACATTGAATACTGCAGAACGGCTCAGGATTATATTTGCCTCGGTAACCTCCAGAACATCAAGCTGATTTTGAGAATAAAATGATCTAGGTAGATTTTAAAATAGTATATTTTGGAAAATATAAATATATATTGAAAATATAAATATATATTTATATTTTAAATATAAATATATATTTATATTTTAAATATAAATATATATTTATATTTTAAATATAAATATATATTATATAAATATGAAATATAAATACATATAAATGTAAATATAAAAATATAAATATGACATTGTTCTTGGATTAGTGGTAATTTCAAAGAACTTTCGAGAAAGCTATTATATTTTTTAGTATTAACCTTTTGAGTGATTATTATGCCATATGTTAGGTAATTAATAACTTGAATTAATACTTCCATCTGTTCTAGAATATGTTTAGAAAAATAGGCTTTATTGTTAATAGCAGACAGGGAGTGCATTTGTGATATAAAGTGGAAAAAAAATTGTGGTTTAACCAGGCCTGAACCAATATAGATGTTTTCACTAGTATTAGACATTTTTGTTAAACAAGCATATCTCATCAAGCAGCTGTAGTTAATATGTTTACAACTTGTACACAGTAACTACAACTTCACATATCACTATGAATAAAGTTATTTAAATTCTGATATAATAAGGGTTATACTATCTGATCCTAATTTTACTTAATTATTTTCGCCATGGCTAATTTTAGCCTTTTACATGAAAGTTCTGGTCTATTTGCAGCTCTTAAAGAATCATCTGGTTGCTCTTTATACCACTGAAAACTTTCAGATTTAGAAGAGATAGACTGCTTCATACTCATCTCAGGGAAGGACATGAACAGCGCCTCAAACTGCAGCGAGGGGAGAATGGTATGAGAATTTTTATAATCTCTTCACTATCATGAATGTTTTCTAGATTGTTGTACTGATGTTGTACTCATCTATTTGAGATTAAACAGAAGAGTAATGTTAAAATCAATAAAACTTTAATACATATTTTAATTTTTATAATAGTTTGAGCCAAACTACTTCAAAAGATGAAAAGGATTGAGGATATTTGCACCAAGAGATGGAATTGACTATTAATTATTTACTCAACTATGAAAGTAATTATTCAGCTCTAAAGTATAATGAACTGTGTAAAAACAAAATTAAAATGTGCACAGTTGCTGGGCGTGGTGGCTCACGCCTGTAATCCCAGCACTCGGGAGGCAGAGACAGAAGGATTGCTGAGTTCGAGGCTTGCCTGGACTACATAGTGAGCTCAGAGCCAGCCTGAACTACAAAGCGAGACCCTGTCTCAAAAAAAAAAAAAAATGTGCACAGTCACAAAACAGCATGTCTACAATACATATCAATATAAAAAGTAAAGTATTGAAATGTGTCCTAACAGCAATAGCAATCAAATAATGCAAAGTAAAATAAGAAAAAATATATTATGCCATAATATTTGCAAGTGTTAATACTGATATACAAAGGACTGCCAAAAAAAGTTGGTAGAGTAGTTTTCAGACAATAATTTCTAAAGAAGTCAGGAAAAAGTAGCTCAAGTTTTAGAACATCATGTATACTTCACATTATCTTCATTAGTTTTTCTACTTAATTCTTGATCCTGATGAATTATTCATACAGAAGTGAGCAATGTTTTCAGGGAAAAATAAAAATTTGATTATAGTAGAGGTAATGGGAAATAATATAGTAAGCAGAGAAGAAAATTTGTTAAATTGTATTTTGTTTTAATCTGGCCTCAGATAATGTAGTAAGACCCTATGTAATAATATGGAACTAACATGAAAAAACACCACAGTAGTATTTTACAAGTATTTGTTACTTTAGAAACTCGTTAGTGAAACAAAAAGTAACCCTGTGTGACATTTGAATATTCAAGGGGGACTAAAAACAATACAAGTGAAAAAAGAAGAACAATTTATATTCTGCATGATTCTTTTACAAATTTTTGCTGTTTTTGATTTCTTTATTTCTTAGTGTAAATACTCAAAATGATGAATTATTAGATGTCACATTTCTTAATTGAATTTTATAAGAAAAAATTATGAAAAACATTATATTCTGAATTAATTTTTTATGTTCAACTAGAAATAATTCTTACTGCGCTATAAATTACAAATTGCTTTTAAAAAGTTCTTCATATATGATATACTCTATATTCGACTATAGCAAAAGAAAGGATTTTTTAAAACTTTAGCACAAAAATAACAATTCTTTGAGAAGCTATATGTTACCTTACTTTGGTCATTAAACTATGAATATATTAATATAAACATATATCATAAATATGAAAATGTACTGTTTCATTTGAAAAAGCAAACAAAAAGTCCCTCTTTGTATAATTTTATCTTTTTCTTTGCAAATGCACACACATAAGTGCTTGTAAATCTTTGCTGGCCATTGGAGTATGTCCATATTAACATATTTTATTGCATATATATCAGTGTGCATTTGTATACATATCTATGTGTCTGTGGATATATATACTATATGAGTGTTTGTGTATGGACATATCTCATACTAATGATGAAACATTTCAAAGTACTTTTTTCTTGCAAAAACTTACAAACTTCCCATTATGCGCCTGAGTTTCCAGTTTTCTCCAAATTAATGTCTTTAATATTCACAGCCACTTTCTCGAGGGTCCAGGAATTCAGCCTGATTCCCTAGGCTGCACTCTAAAGTGTGCTACACTATGCCGACTTTTGGTACATTTATTAAGAATCTAGTTTACTTTGTAAAATGAGGATTTTATTAAATACCTCACATGTACTGTGTCAAACCATGTCATCAGGGTTGATGCTTTCCATTGAAGGAAGGTACCCAGGGTCTTCGTAAAGAATTTCTGTCCAGAATTTAGACATGCTCATTCCTATTGTCATTTGATTCCAAGAAACTCAGTCACACTGAATGCCCCGGCTCTCGATTCCTGAGCACACATGAGGAAATTAGGCATCACTCTAGAAATACGGACTCATGGCCCACAGGATGTGTCCGCCACACGGTCTGTGTGAGCACTTCAGTACCAGTGCATTGTGGGTCAGAATTAGACTTCAACAGAAGTATGGAGAAGCAGTTTACAAAGAGGATTGGCTCTGTACTGACAGGGTTAGGGTCAAGAGTATAAGGCCTGGGTTACTCCTTGCTCCACCATTTTTTGTTCTTTTTTGTTGTTGTTGTTCTTTTTTTTTTTTTTTTTTTTTTTTTTTTTTTTTTTTTTTTTTTTTTTTTTTTTTTTTGAGACAGCGTCTTGCTTTTTGTAGTTCTGACTGGCCCTGAGCTCACTATGTAGCCCAGGCAAGCCTCGAACACAGCGATTTTCCTACCTCTGCCTCCCGAGGGCTGGGATTACAGGCGTGAGCTACCACGCCTAGCTTTCTTCATATTTATTTATTTATTCATTCTTTCATTCATTCATTCATTCATTCATTCATTCATTCATTTATTTGCGGTACCAGGGATCGAACTCTGGCCCTTGTGCATCCAAGGTTGGTGCGGTACCACTTGAGCTAAATCCTCAGCCTCTTCATTTTTAATACTAGAGGTTTCCATTACATAACAAAAAACATTCATCATGAGGAGCTGGTGTACATGGGGGAATAGGAATTATTGTACTTTCTCATTTCATCCATCTCTCGGTCCCTTCCCATCTCCATGAAGTCTACTCTGCTGTTTTCTGTCATTTATCTTTTTTTCCACTTTATTTTTTTCTTTATGTTCCTCATATGAGATGAATTATGTGATATTTGACCTACATGTCTGATGTACTTCACGCAGCAGTGAAGTAGCAAGATGTATCTATTTTCCTATGAAGACACAAATTTATCCTTCTTTGTGCGTGTTCCAAGTGGATCATCATTTATTCCACCACAAACTCTTTAAATGACAATTCATAAAGATTATTGTAAGTAGCATTTCAAAACAGAAGAAGCAAATGTACAATAAACTCTATCAAGAACACACATAGCAAAGTTTATAACGGTCACAGGTCAACTCACAGACCCAAGAAGTATAATGTGTCTCAAAGACAATAATTTCTCTTTATACAAGTTAAGAATCTCACAGTAAAACTGCCTAAAACACAAATTCTAAACAATGGGGGGGGTATGATAATCTTAGAATCATTCAGAAAACCTTGACTAAAAAAGCGAAAGGAGCTACAGATGACTTCTCAGAGCAGTGATAGATGAAAATGGAATTGTCTTTAGAGAAAAAAATGAAAAAAACTGCCAATCTAGAATTTTATACTCTATGAGAAAATTGTATTTAAAAAGATGTGAAATAACATTTTTAGACAAAAAGGAAATTTTCCAAAATAAGTACACTTATTCTGCACAAAAGCAAATCAGTTCTTTAACTGGAAGAAAAATAATCTCAATAAATGCAAAAACTGAAAATAACTAATATTAGGAAAGATAAACGTGAATAAATACAAGCACAGTAATAACAGGAACTAGTGAAATTTTATCCACATACTTAAAGCTCAGTAATAATATTACCAAGGTAATATTAAGTCCTTGCTCTTTCACTAACTGTTGAATCAGCTTAAATTTAATGTCTTCACTTATTAAATGAGTTAATAAAAAGTGACTTCTTTATAACTCTGTAATGAGTAGTATGGTAAAGATAAAAAGCAATATAATTATTAGTGTCATGATTGTTATTTTCCAGAGAGTAATTGAAAATGCTCCAAGGGACTAAAAGTAGATAAAAATGTATAAAGCTGGGCATGGTGGCTCAAGCCTATAATCCCAGCACTTGAGAGGCAGAGGCAGGAGGATTTCTGAGTTCCAGGCTTGCCTGGGCTACATAGTGAGCTCAGGGCCAGCCTGAGCTACAAAGTGAGACCCTGTCTCAAAAAAAAAAAAAAAAAAAAAAAGTGTAAGGTCAGGTCAGAGACTGTGCACAAGGTTTCATTTCTCTAGGAAGGTTTTAAAAAGTTCCCTTGTATTGATCATTTTCTAGCATTCACTATAGAAGAGATGGTTTTAATCAATCCTGCATATGTTATAATGTGGCTTTTGAATTTTGCAAACAGAAACATTATAGTGCAAAATTAATTATCAGTATGTGTGACAGTCAATTTTGATGGAAAATCGTCTGTGACAAGTTGTCCAGGAGACGGGTAAAGTCTGTTTCTGGATGTGGTTGTGTGTTTCTGAGGAGGCCTGACACACAGGCCGGCAAGCGGAGGGCAGAGGCGCCTCCGGGCGGCCCGCGGCCTGGCAGGGGCAGGAAAGGCACGGAGGGGTGGCCTGTGCCTGAAGCTCCGTGCGCGGAGCGGCGTGGCTGCTGCTGCGGCCTGTGACCCCGCGAAGCTTCTCCCCGCGCGGTGACCACTCACACCGGGACCTCGGGAGGGAGACGCAGCCTTCGGCCTCGGCCTGGCTCTGTATCCTCCGCTTCTCTTGCGGAGCAGCCACGGCTGGCTTCGTTCTCTTTAACTATCCCGGCTCCAGTCCTGCAAGCCAGGCTAGTAAGTTCACTTCTGTAACTGTAATTGTAGTAAGGGATAAAATGCCTCAACCAATTTGATTTCGAGGGCCGGAGGTTTCCGGCGCCTGCCTCACAAGCGCAAGGTCCTGAGTTCGATCCCCGGTAACCACATACAATGCTGGGCATGGAGACTCACGCCCACCAGCAATCACTACCACATACCACAGTGCCGGGCGTGGTGGCTCATGCCTGTAATCCCAGCACTCGGGAGGCAGAGGCTGGAGGATTGCTGAGTTCGAGGCTTGCCTGGGCTACATAGTGAGCTCAGGGCCAGCCTGAACTACAAAGTGAGACTCTGTCTCAAAAAAAAAAAAAAAAATTGATTTCGAATCAAGTGTGATTCAAACTTGAGGTGAAATAAGTTAGAAATTTCAAACCATACGGAAAAGACGTGCAGAAGTTTTCTTTGAGATTATTTTTACATGAACATAGGAATAATCTTCATAAAACTGTTTGTCTAGAAATTGGTATTTATAACGTTTACCACATCATAAATACTATTAAACTCTTCTTTTTAGCTTTAGGTTATGTCTTTTCCTGTTTTATTTCCTTATTAATTTTATAAAATCATTTACTACAAGCTCTATAAAGTTAAGTAGTATTCATCCCACATGGTACAATGATTTCATATTTACATTCATTTGAAACATTCAAATGAATTATAATCACTGATGAACTGTACAGTAAATTTTTCTTACATGGGTTTTCAAAGGATCTGGCATTAAAATATTCTTCCCTAAAATATATGCAGGAAACTATTAAATTAATGTATTTAACATCTTGTTTGTCATTTAAGTTTGCCTTTTAAGACCTTGAAAGCAGGTTAACATGATCATTATTGTTCAAATCTTTGCGTGATAATTGATAAACACTTAATAGAATTAATTGCCCTCCTAAAATATATTGACACTCTAATACTTGTTTTACTTTTCACATTTTGAAGTATTTTATTGGTTTCTGTTTGGTGTTTTACTAATTTTATTCTCTAATGAGACCTTGTAATCCTGTCCTGTAGTATTTCTCATTTTTTCCACTTCTTCCAAGATTATACAGTACCGTTTTTCCCTTACACCATTTGTATCTGTTGTAACTTTGCTTTGATGTCTTAACGTAACTTGTTCAGCAAGCTTCCATCTTTATAACATCTTCCATTTACATTCTGTAAATCTTGGCAAGAATGTAAACTTAATAGTAGTCATCCTTGGAGTCAGTAATAAAAAAAGCTCTGTTACACTTAGGATGCTGAGCAAATAGTTTGAAATTTCTTCACATAAATGTAGATAGAAAACAAATTTCTTTAGTTTAAACGTAATATAAATTTAAGCTAAAGAAAATACTCCAATTCACATAAATAATGTTTTCTCTTATGTCTAAGAATTTGTGTCTATAAATGTTTACTTCTTTTGACTTGGGTTTTTATTTCTGCTTGTATTTTATTCAGCAGTTGGGAATAGTCTTCAAGTTCAAAGGGAGTGAAGAGACAGGCTCCTCTCCTGGGGAGGAGGACAGCGTTCCAGGGTCATCCCGACTCAGCCACTGCGCAAAACCAATGGTGAGAACACGTTTTGCAAAGCAATACACATTTGAACAAATTCACTTCTAGTTTAAACAGGTATATTTTATGGGTGACTGACTTCCAACTTTGCTGAACATCTAAAATATGGACAGTATATTTATAAAGATACGGACAAGAAGATATTTATTTAATCTGATCTTTTTTTACCCAGTGAAGAAAATCCTCAGAAGGAAACATGACCAGATCTGAGAACAATTGCATATTTAAAAAAATGTATGAGTATGAGGGGAAAGAATAAATATGATTTGGAAAGAAAAAGAAAGAACATGTATATGGGGGTGGGGGGCTTGGGGGTGGGTAAGAATATGGGTAAAAATGAGAATTAACTTGTGTCATGTACTGGTACAAATTTCCCAATGTTGAGTGTGATTGTGAGCTGTATATAAAATGTATCAATAAAGAATTCACTTAAAAATGTATGAGTATCATGAGAAAATAAATTATTTCTCATACGATAACATTTAAAGCACAGTAAAACTTATTCACAGGACTTCAATTTTATCATAATGTTTAAAGTGGGGAATATGTAATTCCTACCTAGATGAGAAGTCCTAGAAGTTATGTGGAAGGGCTCAGCTGAAAGCTACACACTTCTGCTCAGTACTGATCGTAACTGCTTCATTCCTAGTCTCACTTGCTATGGTGAAGAAATAGTGTGATAATGATTAAAATACTAAATCAAATTATTATTTTCATAATTAAGATAATAAATATAAACTAGCAACTGCAACTTCAGAAGACTGTTTACCATAGTTTAATATTTGACCACAAGACAGATGCATCTTCGGTTCTGAACAAGGTATCACAGATACAAGGTATCACAATGGTCTCAGTTCAAGACTTTACAGCGTACAGTTAATTTCATTTCAATCCAGTTCAACCACCAAAAAGCTTAGGTTCTACTGTATTGTTTGTTTACCATGAAAATGACACTATTAAAGATTAGGACAGTCAGAACTATAGAAATGTAAGGATGTCATCATGCTACAATCTCTATGAAAGTCATATACTCTGAATGAAATAATTATGCAAAGCTGGAACTTGCTCGGTAAATTAAATAATTGTGCAACTTTATTTGGTGTCTCTTCACATAATAATTTTGAGTAAAATTATTATGATCGAGTTTCTAAAATGGTTTTCTGTAGCACAGAGTCTAAAATAACAGTGCATAGTTTCAATCATTCTTTTATATTTGATTATTTGGCCAAAAACCTCCAAATCTATTTGAAATGAAAATGGCTGACATTCTCAATGAAGGCAACTTTATTTTTATAGCAGTTTGTAATTCTTCTAATAATGAAATGAGGTAACATTTGAAATAAGGGGCCAATAACATGAATTTGAGAGAAAATGTTTGGTATATTCTAATATGTATATAACAGCCACTCTTAAAGAGAATTTATAATTTGTAACAAATATATAGTGGTTTGCCCATTAACTATGGAGAGTGCCAATATTTTTTTGTTCCATTTTCAATTTCATTTTCTGAGAGACTTTTAAGCAGCTGTTTTTCTCTTCAAATATTACAAGTGGAGACAATGCTTTAGAAATAAAACTAGTCTCAAGAGTTTTGAAAATGGAATATATACATCAAAATGTTTCAGTTGATCTGATAATTGCTCATGACTAAATGTTTATTTTATTTGTTATGTTATAGTATCAGACTTTCACTGAATTACATAGAATTCAACAAATTTGTAACAATGGTAACATCATTCGTTCATCAAAATATAACAAATTTATGTGTCATATGCTGGTGCAAATTCTCAGTATTGTGTGTGATCACAGTGTGTATATATAATGTGCCAATCAAGATTCAAATTTAAAAGAATGTCTTTTTTCAGGACATTTTATATTGCTAAGTTCTTTAATCAGAGCGGAAATTCCATTCTCAAAAAATCAATTAAAAATGAGTGCCAGGTGTGGTGGCTCACGCCTATAATCCCAGCACTTGGGAGGCAGAGACAGGAGGACTGCTGAGTTCGCGGCGACTTGTCTGGGCTACATAGTGAGCTCAGGGCCAGCCTGAACTACAAAGCGAGACCCTGTCTCAAAAAAAAAAATCAATTAAAAATGAAGAGGGCTGGGGCTTTAGCTTAAGTGGTACTGCGCCAACCTTGGATGTATAAGGACCCGAGTTCAATCCCCAGTACCACAACAACAACAACAACAAAAAGTAAGAACATGAACATTAAAATTATATTTGCAAAGCATGGAATGATAATTTGAGAGTCTCAGAACCTCATCTTCTCACAAAACTATGAGCCACCTCCCCACCTAGGTATTGTAGCCTCCTCCCTACTTCCTGACCCACATAGTAATCACAAATGTCTGATCACACTTTCAACACTGGTCTGGAAACAGTAAATATAAAACAAACATGCAAACACCAAAACCTTGTTTCAAACCTGCAGAACTCTTTAGTTTCCATTCATTCTGCTTCTGTCCCTAGTGACATTTCCAAAGCACTGTTCACATACATTTTATGTAGTCTCTTAATGTACATGATATATCTTAATTCTTTTCCTCCTTCCCCTTCCACCTCTGCACCCCTCACTATTTACAAAAGGTTTGTTTCCATTTTTACTTTCTTTTCTCTTATTTTTTCTGTCCTTTGCCCACCCCCTTTCATCCCCCTCCTTCCAGTGATGCTTGTATATACTCATGTTTAAGTTACTCAAGAGGCTAATGCAAGAGGATTGCAAGTATGAGCCACGCTTGGGCAACTTGGAAGCATAACGAGACCTTGTCTAATAATTAAAAATGAAAGAGGCTGATCAGAACGTAACCCAGTGAAAAGATCCTGCATTCAGTCCCTAGTGCTGGGGGAAAAAAGTTGGCTTCTACATTTTCTTCCTATTTATTGGTGATCTTTTTATTAATTCTTGATTAGTATTATATTTTAAAAAGACTATTGTTCTCTCTAATTTAGCTACTGCTATACCTTCCTCACACAGGATAATATTAGAGTAACTATGGGATTAGACTATGGGGAGAAAATACCTTATAAAGTACACACTGCATATGATGTCATTTGAATGCCAGGAAGAGTCTGTTTCAGTTGGAGAATAGTGAGCAAAAGACTGAGTCAATTCATATTATTAATATTTTATTTATAGATCCTTAGACACTGGAGATTTCTCATCTAACTTCATAAACATGAGAGGAATATCTTTGAAAACCCTGGATAGCTCGTCTCATACTAATTGTCTCACTTAGTATTCAGGTTGGATCACAAGGTTTGCTGGAAAAATATATCAAAAAGGGAACATTAGTTTCATTACTAACAAGAATTCTTAGCTAATCATAGTTTTGCTCTAGGCCCTGTGATTAACTTTCCTCTACATGATATTATGTTGCCTCTTTTTTTAGCCTCGGTCCTTCATTAATTGTCCTTAATATATTATTGATCACTCAGAATTGCTCCCTAACCTCCCCATTTCCTAAATCAATTTCTCAAATCCAGTAACAAATTTTGTATTTTACTAACTTCTTGTATTTCTGTGTTGCTACATTGTTGAATCTTTTCTCAGTTAAATATGTGAAGAGACAGATATGTTTAACATGATTTAAGTATTATGCTTGCATATATGTATTAGAACATTATGCTTACCTAGAGTTTATCAGATAAAGTGAAATGTATTTCAATGAAAAGTATTAAATTTCAAATTACCTCATAGAAACATTCTAGATAAATTGATTCATCTTACTGTATCATTTCAGGGAACAAAATAAGAACTGGGTTGTATTCTATCCCAAGTTAGCTGTTAAAAATATAATCAGTGATTCATTACCCTTGTTTAAATTTCTTCAGTTTGATGTTATGGTCTACAGTATGTTTTATATTGAATCTAATAAGATGGATAAATAACATTCTACCTCTAGAATTTTATGCAAAATTCACATGGACGAATGGTCATTAACCTTACAATAAAATATCTATAGTGTAATTCACACTCATGCTAATTTTTGATTACCATGAACAGATATGTTAATTTTAGAATGATTTACAAACGTGTGCAAATATGTATTATCACCATTATTCAAATGAGAATCACAACATCCTGTACTCATGAAACACAGTTCCTAGTATTATTTTAAAATGGCAGCCGCATTATTTATGGCAGCTATATTATTTATAACATCAACTTCCCATTATTTCACTCTTTTCACTCTTTTCATTGTTTATATTTGTCAATTTTAAATCTTTAACTTACCATAGACACAGAAAATTGAAGTCTGCCTAGGAATATTTTAGTAGCATGCTTTCATTTGTAGTTGACACCCAAAAACAGGTAAGTGATATGAATTCTCCTAAGTGAAAATAATTTCAGTAGCTGACATGTTTTCAGCACATATGTCCTGATGATTGGGCAATATTATGTTCTCTGTAGCACGGAGATGTCACATTTGCCTTTCAGGAGACTGTACAGGTTCAGTCCTCTTTGCCTCTAATCAGTATGTCTTTTGCTTCATTAAAAACATGTTTCAGGGCCGGAGGGTTAGCTCAGTGGTTCCGGCGCCTGCGTCGCAAGCGTAAGGACCTGAGTTCGATCCCCGGTTACCACATATAATGCTGGGCGTGGTGGCTCACGCCTGTAATCCCAGCACTCGGGAGGCAGAGACAGGAGGATGCTGAGTTCGCGGCGGCTTGCCTGGGCACCATAGTGAGCTCAGGGCCAGCCTGAACTACAAAGCAAGACCCTGTCTCCAAAAAGCAAAAATAAAAATAAAAATAAAAACATGTTTCATTTCTTCGAGATTTTTCCATCTTTTTGGAGTACAAATTTTCAAAACATGTGTTTTTATCCTTTGGATTTCCACTTTATTTGTGCTGACCCCTCCCCTTTTTCATTCCTAGTAGCATGGATTTGAGCCTTTTCCTTCCTTTGTTTGATAAAGTTGGCTAAGGGTCTGTAGATTTTATTTATCCTTTCAAAGAACCAACTCTTGGATTCATTGATTCTTTGTATTGTTCTCTTTGTCTGCATTGCATTAATTTCTGCTCTGATCCTTATAATTTCCTCCCTAGTATGAGCTTTGGGTTTGCTTTGCTCATCTTTTTCTAATAGTTTGAGGTTCAGCCTTAGATTGTTTATTTGAGTTTGTTCTCTTTTCCAGGTGTAGGCATTCACTGCTATGAATTTCCCTCATAGAACTGCTTTCATTGTGTCCCATAAATTCCTGTATGTTGTACTGGGGTTATCATTTAATTGTAGAAACTGCTTAATTTCTTCTGTGGCCCATTGTTTGGTCAACAGAGTGTTGTTTAATTTCCATGTGTTTGTGAGGATCTTAGAACTTCTTTTGCCATTTAGTTCTAGTTTCAAGGTACTATGGTCTGATTGTATGAAAACGATAACTTCAATTCCTTTGCATTTACTTAAGCCTGTTCTATGAACTAGGCTGTGATCTATTTTAGAGAATGATCCATGAGCAGCTGAGAAGAGTATATTCTGGCTTTGTAGGGTGAAATACTGTTTAGGCATGTATTATGTCCATTTGTTCAAATTTGGTTTAATTCAAGTATTTCCTTATTTATTCTTTGTCCAGTCGATCTCTCAATTTGTGACAGTGGAGTACTGAAGTCCCCTACTACTATTGTGTTAGTGGTTATCTGGCTTTTCATGTCCATTAATGTTTGTTCTATATAGTTGGGTGCATTAGAGTTTGATATATATATATATATATATATATATATATATATATATATATATATGTATATATGTATGATTGTTATTTCTTTCTCCTCGATTGTTCCCTATATGAGAATATAGTGACCTTCTTTGTCTCTCTTAATCAGCTTTGGTTTCAAATCTATTTTATCTGCAAACCAGATAGCCACTCCTGCCCTTTTGTAGTTTCCAATCACATGGAGAACTGTTTTCTATCCCTTTATTTTCAGTCTATGGATTTCTTTTTTGAATTAGGTGTGTTTCCTGTATGTAGCAGATTGTAGGATCTTGCTTCTTGATCCAATCTGCCAGTCTGTATCTTTTAATTGTCCTGTTGAGTCCATTGACATTAATGGTTATGACTGATATGGACGGACATAGGTCAACATCACTGATCATTCGATAGATGCAGATGAAACCAATACTGAGATTTCATATCACTCCACAAAGAATGGCTGCTGTTGCAAAATCAACCAGTAATAAAGCATTGTGAGGCTGCAGGGATAAAGGAACACTTCTCCACTGTTGAGGGATTGTGGACTTGTGCAATCATTGTGGAGATTCCTCAGAAAACTAGGATTAGAGGTTCCTTTTGAACCTGCTATTCTCATGCTGGGAATATACTTGAAGGAATTAAAAGAATCATTTCATAAAGAAATATGTGCATCCATGTTCATTACAGCTTAATTTGCGATAGCCCAATCTTGGAAACAACACAGATGCCCATCCACTGGAGACTGGATAAAGAAGATGTGTTTTCTTTTAAATAAAATGGAGTATTACTCTGTCATAAAAATGACAAGTTTCATTCATTTATGTGCAAATGGACACATCTTGAGGATATACTAATACTTGAAATAAATAGGTCATAGACATGTAAATGCCATATCTTTTCTCTGGTATGAGATCATATGGAGGTAAATGAGTTCTAGAATGTATGATATATTTTGTGAAATAGAAAATATTCAAAAGGAATGTGGTAGGGGAAGTAATGAGTGGAAAAAATGAATATGATTTGGAAAGGAAAAGGAAGAACATGTATATAGGGGGTGGGGGTTGTGTGGTAGTCAGGAATATAGGTAAGAATGAGAATTAGTTTGTGTCATATACTGGTACAAATTCTTCAATGTTGAGTGTGATTGGGAGCTATATTTAAAATGTTCCAATAAAAACTCAATTAAAAATTGTTGGAGACATCTGGAGGATATACTAATAAGTGAAATCAACAGATCACAGATAGACAATTTCTGGATCTTCTCTTTGGCATGAACACCTGTAGGTGCAAATGAGTTCCAGAAAGTAGGACAGCTTTTATAGAGTGGAATATTTCTATAGGAAACTTGGTGTGGGAATGTGATGAGGGGAAGGAATAAATATGATACAGAAAGAAAATAAAAGAGCATGTATAAAGGGGGGAGGAGGGGGGAGTGGGTAGGGATATGGGGAAAAATGAGAATTAACTTGTGGCATATACTGGTACAAATTTCCCAATG
>PVIC010008405.1:0-14276 GCA_004025085.1 Thryonomys swinderianus | reverse complement strand
GATGGGACCACTGAGCTAAATCTCCAGCCCTATCCTTCATTATTTTTGAAATGCCCAGATGGTGGCCATCTCATTTTAGGACACTGAACCAATTGCAAAGAGCTAAAATAATTATATTTCATAAAGTATTACAAGTATGGAAAATAAAGTATAAGCACTGTAGAACATTGTGATTTGACATGAACATGAATAATGAATTCATGAGTACATGTGTTTCTTCTTCTCAGTACTTTAAAATAGGCATTTATATACTCAAACTGGAAGTATTACTATAAAATTCATTCCCAAACTGTCTCTGGTTCTCTGACATTTGAATTTTCAAATAAATTATAGAACATATAACATGAATTTTCTTCTACCATTAAGTTCAAAGCAATATCTAATTTCATTAGTGAGATTGATCGAATTGTACATTATAGAATATAGAGAATACAAACGGCCTGAGGAAATGTGAAAAAATTCTGAGGAAAAGCTATTACTTGTATCTTCCCAAGGTGTTCAATGGGGTAATGGCAAAGGGAGTATCCCACGCCCTCGTTCTATTTTTCCATCTCATTTACATGAAGTAACACTACCCCAAGTTAAATGGTTTACAGGATACTGTTATTTTTAACTGATTCTCAATTCCTATTCTACTTTCATCAAAATGTAATGAAAAATTAAATATGCAAACATGTAAAGATAACGGAACAGGAACAGCCATGGCTCAGATTGGCATAACATGTCACATGTACTGTCTTTGACAGTTACATGGAAGAGAAAAGTGAAGCTCGATTTTACTTTTCCTATTAGCTTAAAGGTATTTTTCTTTTAAGTTACAGGTATTTTCATTAAAACATCATAACACTAATAAAGACGCAATGCTAGCTTGATTTTAGTGAAACTGTACAAAGAGGTAAACAGGCATTTCAAGGGTAACCTGCTTTACTAAAGATGTGAAATTCTTTCTGGAGAGGAATTTACAATGGAGTAGTATCAGTCAGCTTTCCCATTGGTGGGCACATTATAAGAGCCCCATAACTGAAACGGGGAGAGGTTTAAATGGGGTCATGATTTCAATCCCTACGCAGCTGGTTCCATGGAAAAAACACATAGGAAAATGTCTGACAGAGCAGTAATGACTAGTTCATGACAAGCAGGAAGCCGAGCAGGAGAGTTGCTAGGTGGGAAGCAGTAGGGACCACATGGCCACACACTCGTGGTCAACCAAGACACAGCCAAAGTCATTTTGTCCTCCTCTGTGAGTCAGTTCCTGATCTGAATAAGTTAACACAACCAGATTAAATGTCCTTGGTTCGAGATGCCAGTTCCCTTTATACATGAGATACTCAGCATGCATTTGTCTTTCTGAAACCTTACATAATCAGTGTTCAGCCATAAGACTGTATTATTTTTCTGATGTTATTTGATTTAACTGAAAAAGTAATAGTGAAGGGCTGGGGATTTAGCTCAAGTGGTACCGTGCCAACCTTGGACGCACAAGGGCCTGAGTTCAATCCCTGGTACTAAAAAAAAAAAAAAAAAAGTAATAGTGAAGAAACCACTACTCAAGCATGAAATTGCCTTGAGTTTTGATCGAAGCTTTAATCTTTCTTATCACATAAATTTATATTAGGGATCAATTATTAAATCAATAGTAAGGTAATTTAATAGAGGATATAAAAATCCTCACTTTGTTAAATAAAATAAAAAATTATTTTATTTAACAAAACACTTTTAAGAGTAAATGACCTTCCTATAGATTTGAGAAGCAATAATTTTTAGTAGTAAAGAAGTTTTTGCATAGATTTGGCAAGTTGAACTGTGTTACCCTTTCATAAAACATACTTTATTGAATATTCAAAAACTTGAGAGAGATTAAGCTCAAGAAATAGGTGCAAAGGGTGTTTAAAGGATAGCATCCAGTTAATAATAAGTTCTTTTTGACATACGCACCAAAAATGTAATAAATAGTCCAAGTAGAATTGATACTAAAACTCAGCGGACACTATTTTGAGTAAGAGACCCAGGAGTGAGGTTTTCTTTCCTCATCTGTAATAGAATCACCTGGAAGAAACTGAAAAAAAAATACTGATCTCAAGACAGCTACAAAGAATCATTCCATTCTTTTATGTGGACTTCAGAGTGATCTGACGTGAATGCTGCTTTTGCTAGTCAAATGTGTAGCTCAGTTGAGAAATTAAGCTTTTGAATTATTTGGATTAGTCATAGATATGACAGAATGTGTGCAAGAACGTGCATGTATGTGTGTGTGTGTGTGTGTGTGTGTGTGTGTGTGTGCATATGCTTGCCCGTGCAGCTACTTTTTCTCCATCTTGGATTGGAATTCTAAGATGTTTGAATAAAACTTAATGGAGACATCTGCCCAGCAGTTAGGAATCTCTATCTTATAAAATAATCTCACTTGAAAATAATCTTGTTTTTTGTCTCCCTTTTTTTAATCAGCTGTTAAAATTTCCGTAATTAATGCTTTGAAGTTTTTAGATTGGCAGATGATCATGTGCGGGAGCTGTAAGAGAAGGCAAACTATAGTGAATGAGGTTTTCTCCCCCAAAACCAGATTTAAAGTAAAACACAAAGCATGCATTCAATGGCCAATAAGCTGCCTTTATTGTGCCTTATATATCTGATATCAAGGCTGACATGAAAATATCTATAAATATTCTTTGTTTAATATTTGCAAAATGCATTTACTTGTAAATTTTGTAAAATATTGGTTGAAAAATATTCAAGCATTAATATATTTCAACAAACCTAGAATATGCATTTATTTTATGCCTATGAAATTTTTGGTTGTTAATGCTTTTAAATATTTATGGGATGTATCTTAAACTACAAGAAATACTGATATAGTGATAATGCTATTTAAAATTTATTACACTCTCTATATGTTGTTTTCAGTTAATGTATTATAACAATATGTTCATTGTCACTATATTAATTTGTTAAAATTAAAAATCAATTCATCAGTGTTTTATAATTATATTTAATAAACAATAGCTTTCACCATGATAATTATTTAAAAAATCAGGTTGTGGGCTGGAGGGTTAGCTCATTGGTTCCGGCACCTGCCTCGCAAGTGCAAGGTCCTGAGTTTGATCCCCAGTAACCACATACAATGCTGGGCGTGGAGACTCACGCCCACCAGCCATCAATACCACATACCACAGTGCTGGGCTTGGTGGCTCACACCTGTAATCCCAACACTCGGGAGGCAGAGGCAGGAGGATTGCTGAGTTCGAGCCTTGCCTGGGCTCCATAGTGAGCTCAGAGCCAGCCTGAACTACAAAGCAAGACCCTGTCTCAAAAAAAAAAAAAAAAAGTCAGGTTGTACTAAAATATCTGTACCACATGAAAGTGATGGTCGTCTGAAGAGTAATGTCCATTTCACTTCATGTGTGTCTCTCAGGTTTAGTGTCTTTGAGTCCTTCAGACATTGTAACAGTCTTGCTGACATCTTCCCAGTTCTCAGGAAGGCCGGGGGGTGTGCGTGGAGCAGGACAGTCCCACAGAACAGCTGATGCCACTTGCTCTCAAAGCGGAGAGAAAGGCCACAGCTGCTAACATGACAATTTACTACCCAATGAGGTGCAGCAGCACTTTGAAAATACTCAAGGCTGGACAGTTTCCCTAATCACAATGAGGCCTAGTGTGTCGTTCTTCTATAGGACTGTACTCGATCAGATATTTTCAAAGATGACACCTTCAAATAAAACACACATGACTACTCAACTATTTCTCCACTTGACACACAGGCTCACATTATGTAGTATTAGAAATTTACCACTCTGATTATAATTATAGGATAATAGAACAGATTCAGAAACTACATACTTAAGGTGAAAGAGCAAAAAAATGGTTTTTCATGTAATGAAGTGCATGACTTAAAGACTTGCTTTAGGGGCCAGTTTATTAGTTCCTTGG
The DNA here is from genome assembly GCA_004025085.1 of Thryonomys swinderianus. Taxonomy (NCBI): domain Eukaryota; kingdom Metazoa; phylum Chordata; class Mammalia; order Rodentia; family Thryonomyidae; genus Thryonomys; species Thryonomys swinderianus. The sequence goes on along the minus strand of PVIC010008405.1, from coordinate 10,352 downwards.
GGTCAGTATGATCAGCAAGAATGACACCAGTCATAATTTCCTGACCTCACTTAATCAACAGTAAAAAACCAGCTGGTACAATGTTTTGTTGGCTTTTGCAAGAGCTCTTTAATTCACGTATTGCCAATATTTATTTTTGAGAAAGGTGTACGCAAATTTCAGACGGACTCAGTTAAAAAGAGAAACTACTAGTGAAATGTCATAGTTGACAGGCCTAATGTATTATGTTTATTTTTTTCTCAAGGAAAAGTAAAAAAAAAAAATCATGGTTAGATTACTTCAGTTTTCAAAAGACCAAACTCCTCCTACAAACTATTAAGAAAAATATAATTTTATATTAAAAAAGTTTTCATAATCAAAGCCTTCCATCCCACACAGGATTTAATCCACTTAAAGAGTTTCACATTGTTTACTACAACGTGGTAACTCTCAAACTCCGATTCCCCTGATTGTGGCAGGTCACACTAACACACGCGGATGTACATAGTCCTATGTTCAAGTCTGTGAACTCCCCACTTTCTCTTCCTTATCCACTCAAGACAGCCAAATGTGCATGATGTGAAATAGAATCTCTTGTGTTGCAAAAAAGGACTTCAGGCAGACACTTAAATATAAATTTGCTAAGTGGTTACTCACCAGCCCTGCACGGCTAAATTTAGTGCGGCCTGTATTATAAAACTGGGAGAAAAGGACTCACTCTGTGGAAGTATTATGAGCAATTTTGTCCTTATCTTTCTTCTCTTAAAAATAGATAGTGAGAGTTGGATGACATTCAGAGACCCAGAGAGGGTTCAGAAAGAGGAAGACCTAAGAGAGTCATGTTTCAATTTAGAGTAGCTTTGCCAAAGTGTGCTTTGAAGGTGTTATAAGGGCTGTTAATAAACTCTGACACTTGGGGTTATCATCAAGGTCCTGCCACTGAAAAGAGTAGGAAAATTAGGTGTGGATGGACAAGTCCAGTTGGTGTGTCTGTTCTTACTTATTGGTAGAACTTTCAGAAATGCTAGGATGAGTTATACTTAGACATGTTGTATGTGCTTGGAAGAAATCCATGATATTAATGAATAGCATGGACCAGAAGAAATATGCAAAATCCTTTTGCTGATCCTGGACAATTTTTTTTTTTGAGACAGGGTCTTGCTTTGTAGTCCAGGCTGGCCCTGAGCTCACTACGTAGCCCAGGCAAGCCTCAAACTCAGCAATCCTCCTATCTCTGCCTCCTGAGTGCTGGGATTACAGGTGTGAGCCACCACGCCCGGCCTATTTCCTTTGCAAATAGCATAATTAATAAATTTTAACTAAAACTAAAATTATAGAAATAAACTGAGTGACTGTGGACTGTGAATGTGTACATGTTTTATTAATATATATCAATATGTCCTTTATTATATAATGTGCATTTATATTAATATTTAATATTGATATTTTAATGAGTAGTTTTATTTCCAATTATCTGATAAAGGCCATGAGCAGATTAATCTGTGTAGTACGTGTAATCCAAAATTAAAAGGACAGTGAGTTGTACCACAAATTCTCCTCCACTGTTAGGTTCAGAAAGTGTTGCATTTTTTGGTCCTAAGTACAATTTTCTTATAAATTATAAATACTTGGATATAAGGATAGAATTCAGGAACATTGTCCCTAGAACCAAAGTAGTGTATATTATGAAAAAATTCAATTAATCATTTATCTCCTGTATCTTAGCGTGTTCATATATAAGATGAAGATTTAAAGTACAGCTATTCAATAAATGTTCTTAATACTAAGTTAGTGATATCATGGAAGAACCTGTGAACAATCAGGTCATCTTTATCCTGGAATATATTATTCATATTCTTTGCACCTATGAAATGATGCATTTTGTATGTCTGAATTAGTTCCTCAGGATCATCTTCCAAAATTTACTGCACATTTATTATATGTCAGAAACTAGTCAAATTATTTTAAATGCATTCATTTATTCCAATAACAGATATATCCATATATGCATAAAATGAATTATATTCATACTATATTTATGCTTCTGCAATTCTTATCTGATTAGATCCAAATGACACAAGATTTTTCTCACAGAGGAAAATTAAACAAGCATTAAAGTACAGGAGATGAGACACAAGACTGTACCCATATCAAAATAAACTTTCATTAAGATATAAAATCATTTGGCATTTCTATTACATTGACCAACTTTTCTAAACTTATCTTAAATTTTATTTCATATGCAAGCAATATGGAAATCTTTGTGAGAATATAAATTCCTTTTCATCACTTCAGTTTTCCATACATTATTTTACATACTATTCATGAAATCCTGCATGGTCCTAAAATAATCAGAGCAGTGTGTGGTTTTAAAGAATTAGATAGATGTAAAAATGTTGGCAGCTATTTAATTTTCAAGAAAGTCCAACACATACCTGGATGTCTAACTGACAATTATCTAAAATCTGTTGATAAAGGAAAACCAAGCCAAGACATTTGGGGAATCACTGATACAAAGGTTACACATTTCATTTAGGAAGACCGAGTTCAAGAGAGCTTATATTGTATATGTTAAAATTTGTAACTGTATATTTTAAATATTTTCACCATAAAAACAAGTATTTGTATCCCATGAGCTTGCTTTATCATTCTATAATGTTTACATCTAGCAAAAGTTATACCCTATACCATAAACATATACACTTTTTATATAGACAAAAATTCAGTGCAAGGAAAAGAAAAACTCAAGGAAGATCTCTAACAACCAATAAAGCAGTTAATCAATCAACCTTCTATAGAGGAAAAAAAAATTCCCAAAGTAACTGGATTAAAATCCTAATGTTCTGGAAATAAAACGTTCTTGGATATATGTATTATCCATAAATGCCTTATATCTCACAAACCCGCAAATGATCACAATATTAAATTAATTTTAAGTATACTTGGACAAATTATAAGGAATCAGTGAAACACTATATTGGTCCTAAGAACCATCTTCTCATAAATTGTATGTACTTGGATATCAGGATAGAATTCAAGAATATCACTCCTATGATTAATTTAAATGGAAAAAATAAACAGCAAATAGTTGACTCTTCAGTGTATTTTATTTCTTAGAGACAAAATATGTTGTCATAAGTTATTATCAGAGAAAGTAAAATAGATGGGGGTCTCACTCTGACAGTGGGTTTCCACCTACTGAATATTTCTTCTTGAGATTGAAGGTCACCAGGTGGCGATGCCATGTGATATACTGGAGCTCATGGGCATTCATTGTATGCCACAGTCCTAGCAGAGACTGAGTCCAGTTCATGACTAGAAATTGCTTTGCAGCTGTAACATCTTGACCGGGTTTGATTGCTCCTTGGGTTCATTTATTGGAAATTACCTTCAAGTGAGCTCTCTCTGCCTCGTTTCTACACTCTTGGAAACCTACATCCACAGACAATGATAATTTTCCAACTTACGCATCTCACTTCATGATCATTTCTGTGTTCAGAGGAAGGAACAGATGAACTGCCCATAAAAATAAATATACCAACATTTGCACAAATCTACTGCTAATTTGATACAAATTAGCAAAAGCTACTGTTAATAATTATGTGAAAATATGAGGAGGCACTAAGAAAATTAAAATTTTAAGATGGCATACTCTTACTGCTTAATATCCAGCAAATGTTTATGTGGAGACTTTCATTGTCCCAGAGAAAAATATAAAATATTTTATCCAATAGACATGAAGTACCATAAAAATAATTAAAATAATCTACATGTACTAACATGATTATGATACAAATATACATTTAACTCACATAAGCACAGATGTCATCATGTAGAAACTTTGCTTTTAAAATTTTTATAATTATCTTTGTCCTTTTGTTTTTATTATTTGACCCACTGTAATTGTTTTGCAGTTGTGTAAGGGACATAAATTTACATTCATTTGGTGTTTAATTGCTGCATCTTTGTGTTGGGTAACTGACTTGTACTGAAACTGTCAGACCCCACTTATGATATTAACTTTTTAGCATCTACTACAACTACTACTGTCCTGCCAACATGAAGTATTTTAAGCAGAATAAGTACTACTTATTTATTTAATGTACACACCATTTTCCCTTTACTGATAAAAATTAGAAATTATAATAGGAAATGTTATATATCTACTAAAAATAACATACACTTTCGAATGAATAAAAGATGTTAAAGTTACATAGTAGAAAATCCCTAACTCTATTAGTGGAAGGAATGGCATATAATAGAATGATATATTTACTGGTGGGCTGGAATGAACTTAACTCTATGTTAAACTCCATGTGTAATGCACTTCTAATCAAGGGAAACCTCAAAGAATATCTGTGAGAAAATTATTTAATGCATTTCAAAAAAAAAGACAATTGTGGAAAACCTCAGTGTAAGCCGTGATGGCTTTGGGTAATGTTAAATTCTTAACTGAAACTAAATTAATAGATGATCACTGGATACTTTGACATAATTTTCAGTGTGAAACACTGATTAGTGAACATAATTTTATCAAGTCTTTACATACTACAGTAAAGTAAAAGTAGGTTTGACTTATGCTCCTTGGTATGTTTGTTTTTTTTTATCATTTTAACAAGTATGTGAAGGTTATTTCTGCTCATAAAAATGTTTTCATATTACTGCTTTTTAAAGTTCTGTTGTACAAGATGAAGTTCTGAAACTTTTCGATGCATCATGGTACAAGTAGTTAACACTGCTCTAATGTGCACTTAGGATTTGTCACCTCATGAGATATATTCTTACCGCAAATGCACACACACTTGAAAGGACTGCAAGAGTATTTTTGGAGATGATGACTATGTCTATTCCTTTGCTGATGGTGAGGACCTTTCAGCTGCGTGCAAAGATCTAATCTCAACAAATTGAATTAAATAAAAGTGGACAATTGGGTGTGGTGGCTCACTCCTGTCATCCTAGCACTCAGGAGGCAGAGGCAGGAGGATTGCTGAGTTTGAGGCTTGCGTGGGCTAGTGAGCTCACAGCCAGCCAGAACTACAAAGCCAGACCCTGTCTCAGAAAACAGAAAAATGTGGATAGGATTTCTAAATCAATTAATACTCAAACAGCTACTCAAAAAAAAGTTGTTCTATCCATGCAGAATGCATAATCTTTGACAGTTTTTTTAAATATTTCACTTAATAGAGGTGTCAGTTATTTATTTGTACTTTTGATTTGAATGGTGACTTTGGTTAAGTGGTAATTGAGGTATCTGATACTGTGCTAGTAGCTACGGATGCACAGATTAGAAACCATGCCCATTTTACTGTTTTCTTCTTAAGAAATGAGGCAACTCTATTCAAAGACAAATAACAATTTATTTTAAAACATGACAGATTAAAGGATGAAACATGATGACAGGAGATTCTATTTGTTGTCACTTATAATTTTTGCTTCCACAATAAGGCAATACAATGGGCGAAACTTTTGCCAAGGTCTTTACACTTGATCTTAGCCAAAAGGCCAAGAAGCCATTGCCAAGCTTTTTAATGCTCCATGGTTTACTGGTTCAAATCTTTATCTTCAGTATGTAACCCATCTCTACAACAATGATCTTTTGTAATAATAGAATTATTCAAGGAACAAAGCTTAATAACAAATAAAAAATTGGAGCATTTCACAAAATAAATTTTTTCTTTTTATGTTAATATTTAACTATTTTATTGTGACTGGTCAGTTATTTTTTCTTAGACAATTACATTGTTAGTTTAATTAAGTAAATTAAGTATACCTAATTGGGCAAGAATTAAAAATATACCTTCTCAATATCATGTGCTTAATTTAGTACAACTAAAACTATTATGTATGTGTGCATATGTGTGTGTGTATATGTGTGAATTGTATGTATATGTATATATATGTTAGTGTGAATTGAACACAGAATTTTGTGTTTGCCAGGCTGGCACAGCTCCACTGAACTCAATCCTCAGGTAAAACAGTATTATCAAAATATCATTTGCATCTAACATATGGCCTCAATACAATTACAAATATTTATTTTCACCATCTGAAAAAGATGGAGGGAACATCAAATAATTGAATTTTGCTATCATTATCATTGCCTAGTTTTCCAGTTTTTGTCATGGCTATGACTTATACAGATAAACTTTTAAAATCAATAAAGAAATTAGGTTAACTTTACATTTGTACAATGTTACTAATGTAAATATTTCAGAGAGTATATACATTATAAGAATGTCCTGCATGTCTATCAATTTTCTTAAAATCTCACCTTTACTTTCAAGGGAAAAATTGATCATTCCCTTCTCAAATAGTTATTTTATCCTACTATCTTTTGACATTATGCTTACTGTAATAGATTATACAAATCAGTTTTGTCACTTTAAAGCCATTCTGTTTTACTTTGATGCTTTCCAGGAGAATTTGGTACAACAAATCATCAGTGAAGGAAATAAATTCAACAAAAGAAGACTGAGAAATCCATGGAAAGGCCTAGAATGGGTATTTTGTAATATTAATGTTAAAATCATCTGTGAATAAAATTATACACACAAATTATAGTAAATACTGGAGAACAGAAAGAGAAGTTTCAGAAAAGATTTAAAGCAGCAAAGAGACACTTTTGTGAAAGTGGTCCATGGGTCCAAGATCCAATGAGACAAGAAATAATTTAGGACTACATTAGAATGCAAGCATTTTTCTGGTGGCTTTAAAAACTGTTGACACAATTTTAATGGTCTATTTGTGAGTATACAGAACCCCTAGTATATCAAAACTAATACATAATGGAAGTGAAATATTCTGAAACTCTCAATCTCAATGATTTCTATAAAAGTATTGTTATTATGTAGACTATTTGTTTTTGTTCTTCTTTTGTGAGTCAGGGGTCCCTTATGTAGTCTTGGGGGGCCTTGAATTCAATACATAGGCTCAAACCCACACTCTTCTCCTTCAGTTTCCAGAGTGCTGGGATGTTCTGTGTGGACCACATTGGCGGATTTATCCAACAGATCTAAAAAGAAGTTGTTCTCTCTTTTACCAGAATGTAATCAGGAAAACTGCCTTTGCAAAAAGGGCATGTCTAAAGTATCATATATGTTAATGATTATTATCTAATCTTTATATAAAGAGCTAATACTTAGAAAATTTTCCCAGGAAAGCTGGTTTAGTGTATGGTTTAGAGGGTACCAGGTTCACACATGGGAAGAAAATTTTATTCCTAGGAGAAACTTTAAGAAAACTTTAAGACTTCGATAAAAACTGAATTAACCCATAAGTCTGGGTGCTGTGGACAGTTGGTGGAAAAAGCTGCTAGTCTCAGATCTCCAGCTGCTGGATAAGTAGGTAGCATGGAATTTTAGAAACTCCATCTTTAGGAATGCTTCCAGACAGATGCTAGCTTTTTATCTGAGTGCTTTTTCAAAACTGTGTGGCTATATATTTGCAAAGCAAACTTAAGGAGAACTAATTAAAGCAGTCTTGTTGCCGCTATATAAATTTTCACATTCATCAAGCCAAATTTAATTCTGATCAATATCCTTAAGGGGATACCTGTTAATGCACCTAGGAAAATAGGGTTCTAATTGTTTAAAATAGTTTCTAATGATTAATAACAAATGCACTAAAAAGGGACTGGAAGAGTATATTTAAATCATACACATTCTAGAAGATGAATAAAAGCAAGATCCCATAAGTACATATAATTTTGATCTTTCCACATAGTCAAGATAATGAGAGGAACCTACTATTTCTGGAAACAAAAACTTAACATTAAAATGTGGCAGCTGTAAGGACTGGAAATTAGAATGTCAGCAGACTTCTTAAAAGAAAACCTGGAAGTGAACAGTGCATATAGCAATGATCTAAAGAGAAAAAATTCCAAAATAGAAGTCCAGATCCAGCCCAAGTGTCAGTCAAGACTGAGGACAGAATAAATAATTTCCCAGGTGTGTATCTGCAAAAGCTTTGCCTCTCATGAATTATTTTTCAGAAGTTATTATTGGATTAAATGTTGCATCAAAATAAGAAAGGCATTTAAATACCACTAAGTAAAAGAGAGGAAAATGAAGCAGAGCAAAGAGTCAAAGAGAAATTTTAAGATGATTGTATATATCATGTGGAGAAAATAACAGGAAAAAGGTAAGGAACTCCTAGTTTTATCTATCCCAATAACTAAAATTAAAGAAGGAAATCACACCCATACACGAGCTTTAGATTTTACTAGCATGATGATAAAAAGGAACAAGCACTAACCATTCACCTGTGAATCGTCGCTTTGTGCGAGTGGATCCAGAGGAGTTGAATGAGAGATCATAGCACCATGACATTTAAACACTACACCTTCTTAGGAGGAATATAAATAGATTGAGGTAATACTCAGGTCAGAAATGACATTGCACTGCCTATCAATGAGTTGATAGTTAAAATGAGAAATAGAATGCTCAAAGCAAACCAGTGCCCTCTGCCTTGTTTCTTCCTCCTTGGGTTCAAATAAATATTCAGGGAAAATAATATTGCATCTCAGTGGGAATGTATGCTTTTAGTGACTAGTTCCTAAAAAATGGTCCTACAAGGCAAGAACTCTTCCCATTACCTTTTGGCAGTAAGTATCACAGTTACCTAAAGATGATTTAAAGTGTCTAAGAGGGTGAGAGCTCTATGAGTGAAAATATGCCATGTCACATAGGAGACGTGAGCATGCACAGGTTTTAGAAACAACTTCCCTGCACCGAAGGGTGACTCTATATAGCAAACTATTAATCCCAACTATATTCATAAGTGAAAGGAGAGAAAAAGCCTAAGTGTCTATCATACACTGTAAATAAACAGCAAACAGGACTTAAAAATGACTTTCATGTACTACATAGTCCATAGACATGGGTGACCATAATTATTGTGCAACTACACTCTAATGTCACCGTAGCCTAGATATGTGACCAGATAATGACTGTTGGTACTTGCAAATCAGTTTGAATGATGTTTATTTCCCAGAGACCTATGTACATGGAAATCAATCATCGATCAGACTGAGTATGGTTTTTGGCATTTCCAAATGTTTACTTGTATATAGTTTGATCATGCTGTTTCTAATTTTCTTTAATTTGGTGAGACTGACAAATCTAAAATTCTCATAATGGCTGCAAATAGAACAATTTTATGAGATGCCATAAAATTCTTTTAGCTTTACTCTTCACAAGTTTGCTTAGCATGACAAAACAACATACACATTAATGACAATAGTAGGAGATAGGCAAATTAAATTATGGCACATATATAATAAACAATATTGGAGTATTTGGCTGATATTTTACATACTCTTCAAAGGTATCTTTAAATGCATAATATTTTAGAGTTATGTTTTATAGACATATTTATAATGTATATGGTAAAGCACTTTTAAACTGCACAATAAATCTTTTGAAATTTTAATATGTACACATGTATATCATTGTCGATATGACAAAACACATATTTGACTAATATACTCATTAAACAATGCCACTGATTGAAAAGACTCTAAGAATATCTGGCCAAAAAAACCTGGTATATCTTGATAACATTCATAACAGATTTTTTTTTTAATCATTCTTAACTATATAGTTACCTAGCACAAAAAGCCTTGTAAATCTTCCACAACAAAAAGACAGCAGGGTAACAATTATATCAGTCACCTAACATTACTGTGAGAAAGTAACTGAGGCAATCAACCTAAAAGAAAAAAAAAGGTTAATTAAGGGTCACAGTTTGGAAATTTCAGCCTGTGTTCTGTGCTCCATTTTCCCCACACGTTTGGTCTATGATGAGGCAGCTCATTTCAGTCAGTACATGTATTCAAGGGAACCCTCACTTCACTTAAGACCAGTGGGAAGGGGCGGGTCCACTACCCTTCCCATGGTACCGGTCAGTGACTTGAAAGATCCTGCCTCTTAAACTTGCCACTATCTGGCAGAAGTGTGGAGCTCTTAACTCAAGGCCTGTGTGGATCCCTTATAAAAACCATAGCATAATTAAATGCATATTTAATGTATATATATATATTTAATTTAAAAAGTGAAGTAGCAATTGGTGATATGATTAAGTACATTATTTCTCAATGGTCACATGTACACTATTTTAATTTTATAATGTGTTTTTCATTAATAAAATGTGTGTTACTTTCACAATTTGATAGCTCCCAACTCTTCATTTTTCTCCCCTGAAACTGCTCATTACACTATATGTCTCTTACTATTGTCTTGAGAACTATCACTACCAAACAGCTAATAAAATTCTAATTGCTAAATTTCCTTTTCAGTATTGGAGCAGATCTTAACCCCTCCTCAGTGGCTGCAAGAAAAGAAATTGGAAGCGGTCACTGTAAGAAGCATTCAGAA
>PVIC010008404.1:15746-48347 GCA_004025085.1 Thryonomys swinderianus | reverse complement strand
AAAAAAAAAAAAAAAAAAAAAAAAAAAAAAAAATTTATCTTTTCAGAAGAGCAGAAAAACATTTTCTTTTCCACCCACTGTATGCCATATCCAGAAGCCAAAAACAAATGAACAAACTACTCCATCCCTTAGCAACTGAACCTTTCATAAACACCATACAATGCATGCTTTTTTCCCTTTTAGTTTAAAAATTTGCTCCTTCTGTAGACTCTTCTGTCGTCCTTCATGACCCTGTTCCTTAGGGCCTCCGAATGAAAATTATCGCAGAAGTCCCGCTATGTACCTTGCCTCCCACTGCCCATTCGCTCTCCTCTTCTGCCCAGTACGTCTGGAGGGTTTTCCCTTGGGAACTTACTGCCTCTGTCTTGGGATATTGCAGCTGTCTCCTTTCCAGGTTTTTAACTTGCCTTTATCCTTTGACTCTTACCATTGGACTCATCATCTGGATAGTCTATAGATAGACATTTAAAGACGCTACTGTCGATGTTAAGTCCCTGTCTAAAGTTTTCAGTAGCTTCTCCACTCTTGAAGGACAAACGTTAGGCATGGTTTCATGTTATGTAATGACTTTGCTGGTGTGTTTGATCTTTTTACCTAATCTACTATTTCCTTCTCAGACTGTGTTCTAGCTACTAGTCTGAAGCAGGTTTTCTAAAATAAACCCTTGTGCCTCTCCTCCCATGCTAACCAAAATACTTCTCCTGGCCGGGCGTGGTGGCTCATGCCTGTCATCCCAGCACTCGGGAGGCAGAGGCAGGAGGATTGCTGAGTTCCAGGCTTGCCTGGGCTCCATAGTGAGCTCAGGGCCAGCCTGAACTACGAAGCGAGACCCTGTCTCAAAAACAAAAACAAAAACAAAATACTTCTCCTTGTTTTAATACCCAGCTGAACGAGTTTCTCTTTTGTCCTGAACCAAGTCACACAGTTTCCCTTCTGTATCCTTCTGAGCAGAGTTAAGTTGTTCTGTCCTTAATGATACCAGTAAACTCGGAATTCACTGCTCTATTAAAATTTTTTTATCCCTACGAGATTGGGAATAGAGTCAAGGTCATCTCTGTCTTGCATGTCCTCTGCCTACCACTGGCCTGGTATACAGGATGATCTTTTAGATGGTGGTTGAATAAAAGGAAATACAAGCTTATTCCAAACAATTCTTTTTAAGATAAATTTTGTTGTTTTCTTCTGCTTATAAGAATATAGCCCAGTGAATAGAAAAAATTTAGAAGATCTGCAGAATCAGTTTTTAATACATCTGAGTCTAAATCAAATTCAGATGTTTTGCACCTTTCTTCTAAAGCCCTTGTAGAATCTTCTCCTATCACTGGACATTTCCTAAGGGGAACAGCTTCTGTTTCAGAATATTGGCCTATTGTCATGGCTACTAGAGGGGGTTGGGGCGGGTGGTGGGAGTGGGCCGGGGTGTTCATCAGGTTCCATTGAGAATCCGTCTCTAGGGGGAACCCTCCGTCTGTGTTGTAGCTTCTATGATGTTCACACCGGACAGTTTGGGCTTCTCTTCCCCTCCCAGAACCGCAGATGCTGGCAATTTGCTGTAGAGGTGAGAGCACAGGCCCCGGACTACTGCGCTCAGAGCCGGGTGATCATCGCGTGATGTGTCAAGTGGCCTCACAGAGCCTCTGGGTGAACCTGGCTGACAGTTCCAGGCCCCTCAATTCCTTTTGCTCTTACGATGATTTCTCAAGGGCACTGCTGTCTGCTGTCTCCAGCTGTGCTGCTCTCAACTCCTTATTAGCTGCAAACATGTCTCTGTTCGTGTAAAGGCCAAGAGTTCACAGCTCAAATTCAGACCCGAGGCCTCCTTCACCGTCCCCGTCATAATGAGGATTTGTCCTTTGTGACAGGTGAGAAACTAAACTGCACTTTCCTCCATGCATGTCCAAATTGTAATTTCTAATATACACAGTAGCTATTGCTCTTTTGTTTTTAATAACAATAAAAGATAAAAGAAGAGGCTGTGATTATTTTTGCTAACTAGGAAACTACCTTTTGCTGTCTCAGAAGTACAGAGTTGGGTTAGCAAATTCTGACAGTCATATGGTTTGGTCTTTTAGGAACTGGTTAAGGGTATGATTTTGTCCTGTGTTAAAGTAACTTCACTTGAGTTATATATGATGCAGGTGAAAACTATTAAATTTACCTTTTTTTTTTTTTTTTTTTTTGTTCCTGGCTGTTTTGCCTGGATGTAGATCTGTTGCTACTGTTGATTTATTTGTGTAGACAAAGCCTGTGCTTTTGAAACAAATGATTGTATCAGAATAAAAATTCGGGAATACCATCCATATCGTACATATTAGTCACTCTCCTTATTGCTGAGACAAAATACCTGACACCCACAGCTTAAAGGAGAAGACTGTATTTTGGCGTATAGTCTTTAGAGGATTTGGTCCAGAGCTGTCAGGATACAAGGCAGGAAGGACAGGGTGGAAGGGTTTGGTGGAGGAAAGCTGCTCACATCATGCCTGCCTGGAAGCAGAGAGAAAAGGGAGGAGCTGGGCACTAAGACAGACCTTTTCATAGCCCAAGGGACTCCTGTCTTCCACCAGACCTCACCTTCTAACACATTTTTAACTCTGGCTTTGTTAGTCAATGAACCCCCTGAGGGGGTGACACTCCATGATTCAATCGTCTAGAAACTCCTTATGAGGCTTTTGGGGTTCATTTCAGATCCAAACCATAACGCTGTATCTAACAAGTATGTAGTTACTATGTGTTAATCAAAATTTTAAAAATATTTGATACCAGATTACTAATAACCTGATTTGATCATTATAAACTGTATGCATGTATTATCACAGTGTAAACTATAAATATGTACAATTAAATACTAATAATTTATGAATATAATAACATTTTAAGAATAGAAAACTAATCATGAATATAGAATATATGTCTATTGTAGTTTTAGATTTTTTTCTAGGCTATGATATATTTCAAGGTCTTTTATTATTTATAATGTAACCTGATCTGAGAAATTAGAGGTGATAGTTTTTGGTTTGTATAGCTTTACTGAAAATAGAAAATGTGCTAAAGATCAGTAATTTTTCTGGCTTTGACTCAAATCTATAAGGAAATACACAAATTTCAAACTTGTTACACATAAATGAAGAGATATGAAGATTCTTAAGTAGTCATTTTATTAACACAAAGAAACTTGAAATGTTAGTGATAAAACATATCAATATTGAACAAAGATGTGCATTAACAATTCTATAACTGAGAGGACATCTCAACTTTGTTAGTTTTGGTGACATCTTCCCAGCCACGTCTAATCCTCAGTATCTTCTTCCTCAAGCATGGGAGCAACAGGATAGTTTTCCATATCAGCACAACGATTGGAAGGAAAACAGCTATCATGAAAGTTGGAGGAGTATACCACACAAATTGTTCTTTATCTACCCATTTATTCCAGGCAAAAATCAAAGCATGTATCGTACCCAGTAGGAGGGAAACAATTCCGAGCTTGCTCTGCAAGAGAAAAGCAATGTTCTCTTAGTAAGGATTGCTTCAGAATTGCTTACGCCACCCTGTCTCACCTTGATCCAGTCTGTTGCTTAGAGATTGTTTCATTCCTCTGGGATTCTTAATTAATTCTCTAAATTAATTCTTAACGATTCCTTCCTATTTCTTAACTCAATTAATTCCTAACTCAGTTCTCAACCATAGCAACTCATATCTTTCCTCTTTTAACATTTTATTTTTGCACAGTGTTCTTGTCTCCAAACTAAACTGAGAAAATTCACAATTTTCCTTTCAGTGTGAGGTGATCAAAAGCCCCATTTTTCCTTTCTCCGTCCTTCTGTCCATTCCTTTTATGCCATTTACTTTAGGATGCTTTGACTCTTGCGTATTTGTGTCTTGCGGCAGATGCCTATCAACAGGCATCCAAAACCAGGAGTTGCATCCTCCTCACCACACCATCCTTAGCATAAGGATTTGCTGCATGGATTAGGTGCTCAGTCGCATTGCTGGGCTGACCGAGGTCACTGCAAACGTCAGTTCGACTTCAGTGATGTCTATCCACTGTGATGGCAAAGAATGTGACTCCTGATTTTGGTAAATGAACAGTGAAGAGGGTGAACTTGCACTGTTTTTAAAAACTCAGACATTGTGCTGCAATGAAAAAATACTGGACTTTATTTCAAGGTTTGAACAAAATAGAGCTAGTGAGGTGAAGAAAAATTTCAGCTTGCATTGCAACACTGGCATCACAGAGAAAAAGTGCTCACAAATAGTTGTTTACTATATAATTTTATAGCATTTTGACAAAAGCTTTTCCAGATAACTTTTGGCTTCTATTCATTTTACTGGAAATAATCATTGGCCTGCCAGAATCAATCTAACTCACAATATTCCATTGTACTCGTAAGCCCCAGTAAATTCCATTAAACAGGTAAGTTTATATTTTCAGATGTGACTCTCAAGGTTGATTGTAGTGTAACCATTTGTTTAACTATAGATGAAAAATTTCTTGATTAATAACTGAAAAAAATAGGTAATGGCTTGAAGATTAATGTTACTCAATATGCACTGTACACTCACTCTGAGCAGCGCTGTGTCTGTAGTGGGAGGGACTCAGTCACCAGTGCAGTCTGGAATCCCTAACTAAATCTGAAAAGTGGTGCTCAGCATACATACGACAGGCAACGCAGTGTGGGGAGAAGTGATTTCATGAAGAACACAGAACTCCAGAGCAATCAGGCCGAACACGAAAATTCAGAAAATATGGGGATGTGGTACCGTCTTGAAGCCCATTTGAATAAGTCAGATGGAGAGAGATTTCCCAGGCTGAGCAGAGGCTCTTGGAGCGTCTGCTGGAAACAGGTCTGAACAAGTCCTAAGGATGGGGGGTGCTGGCTTTGCGGAGATCGTCAAAGATGTTCATGAAAGTTAATTCTATGTAATTTAAACATTTTGGCAGTGGATATGACACAACTGAATTTTGAACACTGTCAGACATGGGCGCCCTTCTGAATCCTAGTACACTATGCTTTTTAAGTGTAACTTCCCACTCAGAGATAACTTCCAGTAAATCTGAGATAGTTTTGAATTCCAGGAAGATTTAGAGACTTCACGTGAGCTGGCTATCTAAAACGTAACCTGGAAAAAGCAGCTTTCAAAATCAGGTATTAGAATATCTTTGGCCAATAAAACTCCTTATTTCAAGGAAAGGTGTTTTTCATATAGTACAGAGCTGTGTAACTGAAGGGGGATGACTAAGTCCTAGGATAGGTGAGAGAATATTTTTATTTTGAGGGAACCAGGAAAAGATGAATATTCCTAAAGCATCACATTTACCATTGTTACCTGGGCAATAAATTATCTAACAAGTTTCGAAGTTAGAATATTTTTCATTTAGTGATGTCTTTCATTTATTTTTGCAAAATATGTCATGCTTAGAAGCAAACGGGGAAAGAATAAGAGAATATTACTAATTAGAACAAGTACAGAATTCTTACTATTGGAAACATTTGTTATTTTTTATGGAATAAAGTTAATGTACTTTTTTTTTTTTGAGACAGGGTCTCGCTTTGTAGTTCAAGCTGGCTCTGAGCTTACTACATAGCCCAGGCAAGCTTCAAACTCAGCAATCCCCCTGTCTCTGCCTCCCGAGTGCTGGGATTACAGGCGTGAGCCACCATGCCCGGCACTTGTCAATGTACTTTTTATTAAAAGGGCAAAAAGATTTGCCTCTCTGAGGAGTTAAAATGATTTGTACCCTTTACCTGAATATAGTGAAATTCTCTCCACGTCAAAGAGTTGCTCACAGATGGGATCGATGTCACAGCCAACACGGCCAGTAACGCGAGCCCCACGATCCCCACCGACACGTACATCTCCATCCTCCAGACGTCGTGCTCGATCCAAGCATCTTCTTTATTTTGTTGGACCTACCAGAAGAGAAAAGGACAAATGCAAACCACATCTGAATCCCCTCTACGGTCCCTTAGTCTGCTCTGGAGGTCTTGCTACCAAAGGAGATCTGCACACATTTATGACTTTTTTTTTTGCATTCCTCTAAGAGAAATGACAGAGGATCTATCACTCTTTTTACCTGCATGACACATGTATATAATGTTTTAGTTATCACTTATGATGGTTGGACAGAATGTGAAGTGTGAGCAGCATATTGTAAACAAGCAGAAGGTAAGAACAGGATTAGAACCTAATTTCCTGAGGGTGGCAGAGATGAAAATGGGGCACTCTCCATGAACGCATTAGATTTTTATCTTTATTTTCAGTGTAGAATATATTCCTCAGTGGAAGCTGTACAACAAAGCCCCAGTGAAATACATTTTTTTAAGAAATGCCGATGATTTTCTCAACACAGGGTTTCAACAGGGGTGTGGGGGATGGATACTTCAATGAGAAAGGACTAATTTATGAAATGGCTTCGGCTTTTTAGTTCAGGAATAGCATCAACGTCCCCACCCTACCTGTTTGTATGCCCAGTTTAATAACTTGTATCTGTAGGATCTTCTCATCGGATAAGACAGACTGTAGATTGCATGCAGGACGGCGAAAAAGAAGCTGAGAAGCCCAAACTGCTTCCTTGTTGACATCCACTTATCCAACCAAGGTGGAAATTTCTTATATTTGGTTCCGTTATAAAGCTGTACAACCGCCGCTATCACACCCGGCAAGTAAACCAGCGCCAGCAGGGTGATGGACACCCCTGGCAGGACTTTGTTGATGACCAGGATTGGAACTTTATACAAGTACTGCTGATGGGAAGTTACCAAAGGGTGAATGATTTCTCTCAGGAGAGTGTAAAGAAAAGTTAGAGCTGACACGGCAGCAGCTGTTTTCGCGGGCAGGCACCACTGCGGAAAGAGCTCCCGCTCGTGCTCAGGCTCCAGGGCACATGCAAACCCTTTGGCGCGGGCGCTCTGCGGCAGATGCAAAGGCACAGGGCTCTTCAGCATGCTGGCCTCTCTCGTGTCCTTGCTCTACAAAGGAAAGGAAAGAAACAGCTTAAAACCCAACAAAACAATGGGATTTCTGTCCATCTATTTTCTTGATCTATCTTTTTGAGACAGGGTCTCCCTTTGTATACAGGCTGGCTCTGAACTCACTATGTAGCCTAGGCAAGCTTTGAACTCAGCAATCCTCCTGCCTCTGCCTCCCGAGTGCTGCGATGACAGGCGTGAGCCACCATGCCTGGCATTGTATGTAGTTACTGGGATCGAACTTAGGACCTCACGCTTGCGAGGCAGGCGCTGAACCACGGAGCTAAATCTCCGGGCCAATCTATCATTTTTTTTTTAAATGAATGCTACGTGGAAAAGAAAAATAGCTCAAAATTTACTTTTCACTTAGCATGTTATTACTTTATAACTCTCCTGTGAAGCTAGAACATTTTTATGCTTGAAATGATGGTAGTGATTATCATATCCATCTTGTTTTATGCATAGTAATTTTAGTTCACACAGTTCTCTATAATCTTCAGTGTTTAAAAATGATCTCTCTTGCCATCTGAATTTATTTGGTACAGTAAATCATTGGGATAGCCAATCACTTTTCTAATTACTTCATCCAGAAAGGAAACAGATTCTGTAATTTCTCTATGCATAATCAACTCAGATCAATTTTGTGGTTAAGAGTGAAGAATTATGGAACTGTGAGTAGGACAGTTAAATTGAAAACTGAAAATGACTTTGTTTTACACACACAATTTCTTTAGGTAGATATGTGCTTATAATTTCTTAATTATTTTTCCTTTCAAAATAAAATAATTGCCGTTAAGTTTGCCTTTGAAGTAACTTAGAAAGGTAAGAGTTGGGAACCAAAATTTTCTGCTGCTTTTTCAGTTAAATAATGTGGTACAAATATTTAATCTCATGGTTGACCAAAAGTAGGGCTCATGATTCGTATCCAAAAATGAACGTGATTGGTTAGACAGTGAGTCCTTCGTCGACTGGTGGTCTTTGGTAAGCAGCCTCAGCATTAGGAAAAAAAATGCCTGCTTATAAAACTCCTGTTACATGAACATGGAGGACTCTTTTTCTCTTTTTAAAACTCAGAACCGCAGACGATTAGGAAGCATTTGAAGGGCCTTGGAGGTGATCTGGTGTAATTCATCTACTTTGTAGAAAAACCTAGGCTTTGCAGTGATTTCTTCAAGGCTTTCAGCTAAGTCCCACAGACAAAGCCCTGTATTCGCTCTTCCACACCACACTGCCTTGGGGGTGGAGTCGGTGATAGCAGAGGGAGTGCACTTATCCGCAGAGAGGGAGAGAGGTGAACTTACCCTCGGAGATACAGGGTGGCATTTGACTTACGTTTACAGAGTTTTAATTAGTGACAATGTTTTATTTTACCCAATAGTCATCATCTTCCAGGCTTTTCGGCTTCATTTGCCAAATCTCTTCTTGGTTTGGGTTATCTTTTCTGTTCTCCATCAATTCTACAAAAGAATATGTCGTCAGCTACCTAGAAAAATAAAAATAATCACTTCTTCAAGAATATTATTTTTGTAATCATAGTGTAATAGTTCAGGGGCAATATGATGCATTCACTTAAAGAAAGACTAGTGAGAGAAAGCACAATTAAATTCAGATAGAGACCGGTTCACACATTTAAAGTGTCTCAAACCAACATAACTCATGTGTTGATTGTTTTTCTTTGCCCAACTAAGCATGTATTACTTGTCTGCAAAAAATACAAAGAGTCAGACTTACTTTTTGGGAAGATTTAACTTCAGGTTCTCATTTAGAGGAAAGCCAAGTCCCCTCAAAGGCAAAGAGAATTAGAAATGCACTGTTTGAGAGGAACAATGGTATCAAGGGAAGTCAGGAGTAGCTGAGATGAAATTACACTTTGGGAAGCTGTCTGCTTCATAGACGTTGGGAATTGGCTGTGATCTGGGGGTAACATTAAGTTATTTTACAGGGAAGAGTTTCTGTTTCAGACAGTGAGCAGACAGACACCATCAGTAAGGTGAACCTGATGATGGCACAGAGGTCTGCACTGGTGGCCTTTCAGAGGCCATTTGCCCGGCAGAGCAATGGGGCTGCCTTTGGTGGTGAGTCCGCGCCCAGTGGATGTGGGGCTGTCTTCAGCCACCGACAGCTCGGGCCTCCCCGTCAGTCTGCCCCGTAAGGCTTCTTCCCAGATAAAGGAGCCTTTTCCTGAATGACTCGCACAAGTCTCTCTCCAGGCTTGGTGTGACTTTATTTTAGGGCCAAGAAATATAAGCTGTCATAGTATTGGCCACTGTACTTATTGGTCCTCCGTTCATTTCCAGAAGATTGTTCTGCAGTTTGCAGGTTGTGAAATTCAAGGAGAAAACAGATCAGATTGATGTAAAACATTTCAAGCACTTTTAGTATTAGAGAATGGCAGTGCCTTATTTAGAAGAATATTGTTTCTAGGAATAACTTAAAACACTAAAAACATCCTCCAAATGTTGAAAGTCAGAATAGAAAGGCAACAAAAGGCCAAGGTTTTCTTGGTCAAGGTGCTCCTGGAACATTTTATGTTATACAGTGTGGGATTGCAGCGCATTCACGATGACTTCAGGCTGAAAATCCTCAGTCCATAAATCCCAAATTGGAATCGCTCTGAAGCTCTGTGCGCTTATATGATGTAAGAAGAGGAAAACGGGGCCGGAGGGTTAGCTCAGTGGTTCTGGCACCGGCCTCGCAAGCGCAAGGACCTGAGTTCGATCCCCGGTAACCACATATGATGCTGGGCGTGGAGACACGCCCACCAACAATCAACACCGCATACCACAATGCCGGACGTGGTGGCTCACGCCTGTCATCCCAGCGCTCGGGAGGCAGAGACAGGAGGATTGCTGAGTTCGCGGCGGCTTGCCTGGGCACCATAGTGAGCTCAGGGCCAGCCTGAACTACAAAGCGAGACCCTGTCTCAAAAATCAAAAATCAAAAAAAAAAAAAAAAGAGGAAAACGGCAGGCCTGGCATCACGTGACGGGGTCTGAGTCCGACTACAGGTGGACCAAAGCTACTGTACGATTATATGAAGTATACGATACAGTGATGGACGAGTGACAGCGGGTGCCCAGGCCCTCTGCACTGTGTCATTTGGAAGCCGGAATATAGCAGTTTGGGGTAAAAAAAGAGAGAGGGAAAGAAGAAAACTAGAAGGGAAAAAATGAAAATCAAGATGTTACATATACAGGTACAAATTCTCACTGTTGAATGTGATCATAATGTATATATAAAGTGTACCAATAAATTCAATTAAGAAAATCCCATAGTAAAAAAAAAGATTATATATTCAGGCCTTGTGCTTCAGGAGTACATGAAAACTGAAGAGAGTTATAAATTTAGAGTGAGGTCCTCTGCTCAAGATAATTCGTTGTGTAGCTACAAATATTCCAAAATGCATTAAAAAGCCCAAACTCTTCTGAGAGTTTTTGGACAAGGTCTACACATTCGTATTTGTTATGCTGGCTTATTCACATACTTTCCCCACTTTTTTCCGACTTCATGTGGAGAAATGCCCTGCTTCCATTCAGTCTGTTTGCAAGGAGTTGCCAGTGAAACTCTACCCGGCTAGTCTCCTGTTTCCAAGGTGGCAGTGATTGGCTCCGGCCTGACATAGCCCCCTTGCTGGCCGGTGACAGTGTTTCTCTAATATTTACATCTAGAAGTGGCACAGGGAGAGAAAAAGCCTTTAACCTTTTAGTTGGAACGGTATGCAGCGTCCTGTGGCTTTTCAAAGCCGCCACAGACAAGCCAAACAAGGGATTCGGAAGCCCTGTTAGCAGACGCCATTGTCAGGACGTGTGTGTGTGTGTGTGTGTGTGTGTGTGTGTGTGTGTGTGTGTGTGTGTGTGTGTGTGAATTACTTTGGGAGAATTCTGGGCAGAGCATGTGTTTGTGGGTCCAATTCTCTCAGACACTAAGAGGAAAAACAACTGCGACGATCAGCGTGCTCCAAGGAGCTCGCCTTCCAGGGCGCAGTGTCGCCTTCCGACTTCACCCCCGTTCTCAGAGTCCTTCGGGGCGGTCGGGGCGACAACATCCTCTGCCATCATGAAACACTGCGAATAACGCGCACTACTTAGAGGATGCGTTATTCCTGCGAACTTCAGTACGGCAAAGAAATGCACATATCAATGTATATTCAATATTAATTCGCTAACTAAACCGTGAACAGGAGTCTAGCAGGAAGGCCACGTCTGCGGACAGACCCGAGGAGCGCAGGGACGGCCAGGGGGCCGTGTCTCCCGGCTGGGCCGCCCGGGGAGGGTCCGGAGCGGCGGAGACACACGGCGTTGTCCGAGCGGCCCGGGGAGGGGCTGCCGTCTGCGGCCGGGCAGCCCGGGGCCCAGCGAGCGCGGGCGCAAACAGCGGGCAAGAGAAACGCCGCGGCCCCGCGGGGCTCCCCCTGCAGCGACGCGGGCCCCGCTGGGAAGGCCGCGCCGGGACTCGCTGCCGGAGGCCGCCGCTCCGCGAACACGGACGCGGCCGGCGGCGGGCTGGGCTCACGGGGCCGGGGCGGGCGCGGCCGGGCCGCCCCGACGCCCTCGCGGGCACCGCTGCTCCGCGCCGCAGAAGGCATCGCCGCGCCCCGCGCCCCGCGCAGCGCTCGACAGGAAGGTGGGGGCGCCCCAAATCCCGGAGCCGATCCCGGGGCGGGACAGGAGGAGCCGCCGAGGCCCGGGCGACGGCACGGGAGCTCGTGTCCGGTCCCCCTGCGCGAGGCGCCCTCGCCCGGCCCCGCTTCCGCCCCGACCCCGCTCCCGACGCGCCGCGGCCGCGGGACTCACCGCTCCGGGACCCGCCGCGAGCGCCGGTGCAGAGCCGCGGCCGCCCCGCCCGCCCGCCCGCCCGCAGCGCCCCCTGCAGGCCCCGCCGGCGACCGGCCCCTCCGCCGGGCCACCGGCCGCGCCGCGCGGGGTGAACAGTCCCAGCGAGCGGGATCCCGGCCGCGCCAGGCGCGGGGTGGCGCCCGGACCTGAGCTGCAACGCCGGGGGTTCCGGGGGTTCCGGGGCCCGGGGCCCGGGGCCCAGACGGCCGATGGGAGGAGGCGCGGGGAAGGGAGCGGGGCCCGCGCTGCCCGCAGCCGCCCGGACTCACGCGGGTGCCGGTCGCCTCGGGTGCGCAGCGCGCCGGGCGCGTTTGGCAATGGTGAAATCGCCTCCGCGCTCCGACGGCCCTGGGAAGCGCGGGGTACCGCGCACCGCCACCTTGTGGTCGAAATGCAACTTCACACGGACCTCTAGTGAGACAGTTGGAAAAACTCGGGCTACGAAGAAAGCAAATTGCTGCTCTCTAAACATTCCTGAACTTTTTTGGGTGGGGGATACCGGAGATCGAACTCGGGTCCTTGTGCTTCCAAGGTAGGTACGGTACCACTTCACCTAAATACCCGGGATCATTTCTGAATTTAAAAAGGTACCCATGGATCTTAAGTGGTTAAAGCAATATGTCCTCTCTCTTTATAATTTAGAAGAAAAAACCCCTTATCTTTTTCATTTTCCATATGAAGAGGACAAAGAAATTATCATAGCCACTTAAGTCAGCTAATTTTAGCAAGCTTTGTTTAAAATTACCTTTCATCTTCTAATAAAAACACTTCAAATCAAGCCAAAAGTTTTATGACTGGAGTTTAGCAATTTTATCTCTGTACTTCTTGTGAAAGTCTTTTTCCAAGGATTTTCATGTAGTGAGTAAACATAACATGCTCCAAAGTAAAATGACTGGAAACATGAGGTGGTTTATTACTTTGTAGATATTATAAAAAACAGCACAATATTAGATTAAGGAAAGTATACTAAATAACACTGCGTTGTCAAGAGTTAATATCATAGAGAACATATCTGCAACTTTTACATATAAGTGACGTGTGATTTGGGTATATATATATAAATTTTTATATATATTTATATATATATAAATATAAATAAATTTGAGAAAGGGTCTAGCTATGTAGTTCAGGCTGACCTTGAAATAGTGGCAACCCTCCTGCTGCAGGCTCCAGAGTGCTGGGATTACAGGCACGACAGAAGGATTATATACCTACGTGTGAGTGTGTAAATGCAATGGTGAAGCAGCTCAAAATGCTCTGTGTCAGACTCTTTAGTACATTCTTCTCCAAACCAGTCCGGCTTGTGGAAAACAAAATTACACTATTGCAAATATTGAAGAGCAGATTGCTGGTTTCACTATGACTCATAAGAACTAGAATATATAAAATGGGGAATTCAAATATTGGTTAAGAGCAAATTTAGATCGTTGAGAATATTTTGTAATAAACATAAACTCTAGCCGGGCGTGGTGGCTCATGCCTGTAATCCCAGCACTCGGGAGGCAGAGACAGGAGGATTGCTGAGTTCAAGACTTGCCTGGGCTACATAGTGAGCTCAGAGCTAGCCTGAACTACAAAGTGAGACCCTGTCTCAAAAAACAAAACAAAACAAAACAAAACAAAACATAAACTCTGGGCCAGGGATTCAGATCCATGGTTCCAGTGTCTGCCTTGCAAGCAAAAGGTCCTGAGTTCAATCCCCAGTAACCACATACCACAATGCTGGGCGTGGTGGCTCACGCCTGTAATCCCAGCCCTCAGGAGGCAGAGGCAGGAGGACTGCTGAGTTTGAGGCTTGCCTGGGCTACATAGTGAGCTCAGTGCCAGCCTGAACTACAAAGCGAGACCCTGTCTCAAAAAACCGCCCAAGTCCAAAAAAACCAAAAAACATAAACTCCATCATATCAACAAAACCTTCCTTCAGTGTCACTTGCAGTCAAGTACTAAGGTACTTGTAGTGACTTCAGCGTGCTGTGGAGAAAATGTGGTCTGGAATCCACGAGTACCTTAGCTGACCAAGCCATCATCACAGCCCGGGGCGGGGGGGCACCCTTTTCGGAGGAAATGCAGGGCTCTGTGATCGGAGAGAGCACAGTGTTAAAAATAGTTACAGTAAGGAGAGGGAGCGTGGGCGGAGGGCAGATTGTACCACACTTTGCTCTGGTGTTGTAATAGCACGCTGAACCCCACTAACAGATACAACTAATCCGTGTTAGTAAAAAATTAAGCAAATAAAAAATAATGACAGTGAACGATAGGCAGTTCATTCGAAGTAGATGGCATGAACTATTTTGAGGTGGCTTTTCTGGAATTCAACATAACTCCTAAAGAAGCAGTAATTCAAACAATGTTTGACATATTTCCAAGTCTGCCTCTCACTGTGTAAAAATAGTCTCTCTAAATTTCAAGGAGAAATATTTTGTTAAAAATAACTGTTTTAGTACAGATATTGAAACGTTTCACCGGGCAAAATTTCTGCTGCTGCTAGCCTCATATTATACCTACTCTTCACTGGTTCAAGGGCAACTGGTGAACTTCCGAATGTGTGAGACCAGTTTATTCCCAAAGCCTGGGTGTAAAAGTTGAGGGTAGTGAGGTCTACTCTTGGACTGAGGATATTAACAATTCTTCCATATATTTATTTCCCACCCAAAGTCTTCCGTTACTTACTTACTAACACAGTCAATGGTAAACATCTGGATGTTTTGGAACAAGAAACTCGAGACCGCATTAAGTGAAACAAGTCAGAGAAACCCACCGTATAAATTAAGAGCATATAAAAGAGAAAAGGAAAAGACGGGTCGATCTTTTGCAAATGGGGAGGGTGCCAAGAGGGGGAGGGCAGCAGGGGGAGGGGGGAGGGGGAGGGGGAGGGACGAAGAAGGAATTCGATCTGCTGTGTGCACGCACCAACTCTCTACCGAGACCGTGGTCACTGCACTCTGCAAAGGTGCACTAAGAAAACAAAAATTGAATGAAAAGGAGTAAGCGCTTTGTTTTGAAGCTTACAGATTGTCTTTGCCCAATACTCTAAGGATGCTAAAAATTCTTGGACATAATATACTCTGCGGTCTTGAATCTGCTGTGAACTATGAACATTCCAAAGTCTATGTGTTTTCTCTTGTTTTTAACCAGTAACCATGTGAGGATTCACTCTGCTGTCAGTGGCAGCTGCTGCTCGGGCGGCTCTGTGTCTCTGAGTGCCTTGTCCTGGGTCGGCTGAGCAGGCTGTGGCACATCTGTGACCAAGCCTGGAGGGAGGCAGTGGGCAAAAGTCCAGGGGAAACTTTCCTATAAGAAACAAGGCCCAAGTTGCACAGTCAGCACCATGATTACCACAGAAAAAGGGTAGCAAATTTTGGCAAACATGAAGGACTGAAGCTCTCACTGCATTCTCACCTTCAGCTCTGGTCTCTGTGTTCATGCCAAACTGGAGGTGCTTTGATTTCTTCCTTCATGAGGCTCAATATCTTCCTATTCAGAAGGCTGCCTAAGGGTTCTGTGCTAACCTTGTGACTTAGCAGCTCTATTAGTCCTGGTGCTGCTACGGAATACTGAACACTTGCAGCCTAAAGGGGGAGAGGTCCAGTCTGGCTCAGAGTGTCGGAGGGTTTAGTCTGGGACTGGCTGGCTCCAAGCAGAGAGAGTTATGGTGAAAGGGCATGGAGGAGCATGGCTGCTTAGTTCATGGTGGAAGCAGCGGGGAGCAGGGCCGGGGGGAGCATCCAGGGGCAGATGCAGCCACAAGTCACACCTCGTGGCTCCCTGTGCGACACCTGCAAGTCAACCAGGCTGACAGTCCAGCCTAAGGGCTACAGCCGCTCAGTCTTACATTAGACAGTGGAGTGAAGCAGCGTTTTTTAGGCCCTGGCCGTGAACAACCTCACACAGAGACTTGCTTTCATGTGCTCTTCCTAACGGCCCTTCCAGGTATCCACAGGCATGAGCAGGTGTAGATGAGGACACTGCTTCGTTCTATCATCGTTCTGTTACTACCATAAATCTGGTCTTTTTAATGCTAAAGAACAAGGGACCATAACTGAAAACTACTGGTAAGGACTCATACTAATATTTGGAAGACAGAGCTATATTCGCTTTCTCTTATGTTTGATGAATTACTCATAATAACCATCTTTCTGATTTTCATTTGTGTCCATTTCCGTGTGTTTCTGATCATTCGGGTTGTTGTATTCTAAGAGGAGAACATTTGTGTAGAGTGATACAAAAAGTGTCTGTGCAGTTTTTCTGGTTTATCATAGCACTGGGATTTCTAGTCTTTCTAGTGACCATAAAAATGTTTTATCTTTTCTTAACACCAAAGCCTTAACGCATATTAATCTATCAATAGGTATTTAAGTGTATTGTGTATACACAGTATTGTGCTAACTTCAAGATGTTTAAACAGCTTCTTAAATAACTTGTACAAAGAAAGAGTTATTTGAAGATGAGTATCCATGATGAAAGCATAAAAAGACAAACAAGAGGTAGAAAAAATGACATTTGTAAACTCTGTGTTGAATCTTTATCAGTTTCATCAAATGGTAATTTTTAAAGAGTTCAAAAAACTATTTGAAATTTGGATTTATATTCAGCACAGCTCGTGATGAATTTTACTTCACTCTCTTAAGATATTAGCTGATTATCCATACGTGTATTTACAAGTATGTAATGGATAAGATATATAATCACAAATTTCCAGACCTTGATTGTAGGGAGAAGAGAACGTGGAGCGTGAGGAGGAGAGTGTCTTCCTCTGTGGTTTCCACCTCGTACCCAACTTCTGCGAGACTGTACTCGGTGGAGCGAAGGCCGGGCTCGGACTGCTTCTTTCCGTCTGACTGCTCAGATTGGTGTGGAGTGGAGGCACAGGAAAGAGCTGGCACATAACGAATGAAGGTGCCTTGGAGAAAACGTCAGGGAGGAGCAAAGGCTCATTCGTGTTAAGCACTATTAGAACGTCAAACAAGACAGGAAGTGAGAAAGAATCAGATGACACGTGTTTGGTTCAACAGGGAGACGGCATGCGTGGATGATTGAGTTTACCTGGAAAAGGCAAGTTATTCAGAACCAAGTATTATAAGAAGATAAGAAGTCTAAAATTCACAGAAATGATAATGGCACAACCACAGGGAGTTTGCAGAGAGAAGGGAATGTGCAATCTCGGGTGGAGAATGTCTTCCGCGCCTGCTACCTCGCACCCAGCGTGTTTGTTTACCGAGTGGTTGTTGTCGTCCGCAGCAGTAACCGCCAAGCAGGTTCAGAGGCCTGGAGGCACCACGCAGGGTTGGGGAGTTTTCAGAGAACACTTCAGCTTTTTTTTTTTTTTAATTTACTACAAATCACTTTAAACCAAGTAATATTTTACTGTCCAAAATGAAATACATATTCAGATATTAAAGATAACCTTGACAGAGATGCAATAAATCATGTGTCTTAGATTCAAACCTGGTGAGGAGGTCCCCATTCCCTCAACGAGGACATGAATCAGCACAATACGTCGCCGAAGTTCCATTTGCATCAGCCTGTTGGGCACCTCCAGCCCTGGCATCTCTGCAGCTTGAAGTCTTTGTGGCCAAAGAAAGCTGGAGAACATGTCCACAGGTCCTGCTTGCGTTACATCCCTTCAGTCGTCTCCTCTGCGCCCAGCTGTTAGTGAGTTTGCTGCGGCCAGTCTCTCCCAGGCTCAGGGAACTCTCCCCTTCAGCTTTCATGGAGAGTGACACACATGCCTACGGGGAGCAGAGGCTGTGGGTGCAGTGAGGTCGCCTCTGACTGGCTGATCCAGTGTGCGCAGCTCTGATTGGTTGGATAGGTTAGCCCGCCTCGTTGTGACGTCATCCTCTAAGCTGGCTCCGGGCGTGGGGGCGGGGCCTCCGGGCTCCTGGCGCGGGGCTCCCGCGGCGCGACCCGCTGGCCTGAGGCCCGGGCGCTGCTGGCGTCACCTGCGGCTTCTGCAGCCTCGGGCACCGGTGGCAGCGCCCGCTGGCTCTGCCCACCCGGGCGCCACGCGTGGGGACCAGAGCCCACCGTGTCCTCCTCGGGCCCGCGGGAAGCGGGGTGAGCCCCTGGCAGGCAGCTCTTGGAGGAGCCAAGGAGCCGCCCCGCCGGCCCCGGGTGAGTTCTCGGCCCGGGAGCGCGGGTTCCTCTCGGCCTCGCTCGGGCGCTCGCGGCGGGCCGGGGGTGGACGCTCGGCCTGACCCAGCCGGGCGCCCGCGGCCCCTTCAGGGGTGTACCGGAGGAGGGGGTGTTTTGAACTTAGCCCCAAGGGAGTAATAGCGTTTTTCCACGGGAAGAAGGAAGAGAATGATTCTGTTTTCGGCTCTAGACTCAGAAGCGAGACCTAAGGACAAACCTTCCTTCGGCCTAGAGGCGCGTGACTGTGCGGGCCTTGGATCAAGGCGGAGTAAGCTCCTCCGCACACTGCAAGGCGCACGCGTTGGCCGTGACTCGTCAGCGCTTCCTAAAGATTCCCCGCAGGCAGTGTCTCCAGGATTACTCATTTCCCTGTCTCTAGCTCTTAATACACCTCAAACCACGACTCACAGTAGTTGGACCTAAGCACTGAATTGAGTTCTGCTGCCCAGTCCTTGCTGTCGGGCTGTCTTAATTCTGCTTTTTCAGCTCGTGTGAGTTTCCTCAAAAGCCATCCTTCGCTCCGCTCGTTTGCACACATCTGCACTGACGCTCTTCTCTGACCAGGCCGTGGGCGGTCATGTGCCACGCCTCTTGCATGGATAGGCAGCTGCGAAACCCTTAGGAACCACTGTAAACTACAGAGGGAGAGGTTATTCGGGTCAGTTCATTTAAATCCACAAAGAAAACTTGCACTTTGCAGAAAGAACTTTGGGCATTGTTTACTTGTGAGACAGGTTTAGGGTCTTCCTCTCATTACCAATTCCTCTTTTCTGTATTAAATAAGTTTTGATAAACTAGGATTTTGCAGCTCCCGTTTTTTTTTTCCAGCTTTGCATGTTGTGTTGCCATCTGGCCACAAGGTGGCCTCAGAGACTTTGCAGTGAAATCCACGTAGCGGGCTTCTCTTTACCTAATACGGATTCACTGGAAAGAAACATGGCGGTCTTTGTGATCAGACTGATTTTATGGTAGTGAAGCATACTGCCTGTTTGAGCTGGCATTAGGCTTTATATGGGTAGGCTTGCTTCTACATGTGTGTTTAATTTATTATCTATTTATTAAATGCTGACCTTTTAAAGCATTTCACATTATCTTACTAAAACTTTGCACTTTAACTCCCTGATAGGTATGTATGTTTTTTTACCAAGGAGGAAATTGAAGCACAGAGAGGATAAGTAGCCTACTCAAGGATATGAAGCCTTTTATTGTTATAGCCACGATGCAGTGCTTGTGACAGCTCCTTTAACTTATAGCTATATTGGCCAACTTTTCTGATTCTGGGACCAGGCAAGGAGGAAATGGTTTATTTGACTCACAGTTTGAAATGTTTCAGCCCATGGTCGGCTGACCCCAAAGGGGAACATCTGAGACATGGAAAGATGGCTTCTCCTGTCCTGGGCTGTAAGCATCAGTGGATTAGTGCACCGATGAGAACAGATACTCTTCATCTAACCACTCAGCTCTGGGCCCGTGACTAGGTCATTAGTTGAATTGACCACTAAGTGAGGAATTGTGCATACTGCATACACTACAATATTCAGAACAAAGAAATAAAGGAAACTCCCAACGTGATGACTTTGTTTTTATTTGGATAGCTGTTACGTACTATAATATATAACAACATAAAACTACAGTTCTGTACAGTCCTCTATAAGGTTTATAAATAAAATGTAGAGATTTATAAAAAATAGGTCATAAGTTCGAGTGGCAGGTAATAAGTTTGAACAGTGTGCCTTGGGCGCAAGTGTGAATAGTTGTTAAACATACATTAAATGGGGGATATACCACCCCTTGGGTACAATCACCTGTCCAAGAATCTCTTAATTCAGGTGAGTTGACAATTAAATTTAGTCACCACAATAGTTGATTGATTCAAGAGAAGAAAGCCTTTAGGATAAAAATTTTTCTCTTACCTGATTGGTTATTAGTTTACATGAATGTAGGAATCTTGTCTTAGGTCAAGGTAGACATAGTGCACTCTACCTCCAATTATTGCTGAAACGCTGTGTGGGCTGTGCAGGTTATAACAGGGCTGCAGTCAGAGGGGTCATTCTTGCCCCAAGCACCCTTCGCAGCTCCAGTTAAGCTTATGGATTATTTATGATCAATGTACAGCATTGTTGCAAGATGTGAGAAGGTCACACATTTGATCCCTCTGCCCTTGGACTTCATTTATTCAGAGTATGCTGATTATTCACTTGTTTGCACTAGAGTATTGAAGCTAGGAATAGAGGAAAGGAGAAGCTATCTTTCCAAGTCTCAGGCTCGTGGCCTACAAAGTGGGAGAGGCACTTTACCTTTTGCATAAGATGGTTGTTAGGATTAGACAAAGTTTGGCACATAGAAGGGGTTTGGTGAAGGCTACTTTTGTATTGAGGAGTAATGGATGGAGGTGTAGACTGAAGGAGTTTGTAGAAAGAGAAAGCAGAGGGTGATGAAGAGTGAAGACTAGGAAATATACCGAGCGACCGAGGGGCAGGCCCTTTGCTGCATCTCAAAAAACCCTGTTCCTTCCACAGTGCTGATTAAAACCAGCCACAAAACCATGGAATTTCTAGCCAACTTGGAGCTCACCTAAGCTAACCGCATCACAAGAGAGAGAGCAGTTTCTGAGTTTTACTCACGGTCAGCGAGTCACATCCCAGCCGTAGCATCTTGACTTTGATTGGGGTCTTGTCGCTACTGGTCACATCCCTTTACGTTAATCATGGTATTGAGCTCCTGGGACCGAGATAGTTTTGGTCTGTAGTAGATGAGCTTACTGAGAGCCTCGAGTTGCAGAAATATAATACCGTATAGAATCAGGGGAGGGCAGGTATTATAACTTTAAATCAAAAGGACAACTTACATGGGTTCTTAACTTCTCCTCGGAATAGTTCCTCAAGTTCATGGTGCATTCAGTACATCTCTTCCTAGACAGACTACACGTAATGTGATTTTCCCCATTAGGAGAGAAATATAGCTTCTTTTATGTGTGATCCCTTCAAGATGCTTTCTACTATCTTTACTTATGTTAGAATGTTATAGAGACTTATTTTTTAGGAAGCTCCCAAATAAGACTAGCAGTAACTTGATTTTATGGTCTCCTATATATTTGGTGGAGTTATGCTCTCAAGAGTCTTCTTTAGAGAAAAATTGTCCATATATGAGCAAATCAAGGTTTATCTTGTATGTACAAAGCTAATGGACAGAAGCAAGAATTGAATGAATTCTCAATTTTTAAAGCCTGTCAGAATGGATCCTTTCTTTAAAATTTATGCTAAAAATGTAATATGTAGCTCCTGATATAATGTAACTTGATCATTATCTTGGTTCATTTTTATGTTTTATGTTATTTTTCATGTTCATTTCACCATTGAAGTAAATACCTTTTTCAAAAGATTATAATTTACATTTTACTCCCATACACACCCATCAATAAGATTAGAGAAGAAAACTGAAACTGTGATAATACTATTTAAAAAATTACATTATTGTGTCATCTGGTTACAAAAGTACATGTCTACCAAATAAATGGTGGAAACTGCAGAATAGATAGAAGAAAATTAGTAGGAATTCCACCTACCAAATTATGTTAACCTATTTAGAATTTGGTATTTCTCTCCAGAGAAAGGCAGACAACTGGGGAGATTTTGTTACAAGTGACTGCAATCATCATAGGTCTTGCAGCTTTTTGTCATGTAATTATCATTCAGTTTCCTGGATTCTCAAAGCAATATCTTAGAATAGAAGGTGAAGCCCAGTGAAATAGGTTCACAGAAAATAGTGCTGAGTGTAGAAAATAGAAACAGGGTGATTTGTTTCCAGTGAGAAGCTGTAGACATGTGACTGCTCCTGTGGGTGCCAGCACTTCGGGTGACCTGGGGTTCAGAGGTTGAAAGTATTGGGGTGATGAAATCAAGAGGTAGAGTGTGGTGAAGAATGAAAGGAATGAAAGGTGGGAAGGAAAATGCTGGGATTCTTGATAAGTCCTGAGTGTCTTCATCCAGTTTTTGAGGCTTAACCTACTGAGACAGCTCTTCTTCAGTGGTGCCATAAAACCGTCTCTACCTTGTCATTTTTTGCTACTTAAAACAATGCTGCAAAAAAACGTCTTTGTACTGATACTCATACTTATTGGTGTTATAACCTTTATGCAACAGATACTGAAGTACAGGATTGCTGGATCTGAGGCTGTATCACTTTTAAAGTTAACTGATAGTATTAGACTACATCTTGAAGATGATCTTAACATCTTACATTTTTGCTAGGAACACTTCTCCAGTGAGTCCCATCAAGAGTTGTTTTCATCAGATTGAAGTATTGATAATTGTGCTGTGTCACAGCTACGACTGTGTCCCTGGCTGCTCCCTGGATGGATAAGGAGATGCATACTGGGATGTGTGTGGTTACAATGCAGGAGGATCACAGGTATTGACCAACCTGCAAACTTACCCCGCCTGTGACACTGGTGGTCTACAAGTATGTTTCACTGGTGTGATCGTTTGGCTTCTATGTTTATTTCTTCTGTAGGATTAGAGGATGTCATGCAGAACACTGAGGTCTTGACTAACCATACTCAGCGGATCTTAAATGACACTGCAACTGGTCTTTCCCGAATGAAGGAGTAAAATTAATGAGACAAGCTCTGCTCCAAAACTGTACGACACTAGACAGTCTAACAACAGCACAAGGGGGTACTAGTGCAATTGTAAAAGGTGAATGTTTATAAAATTGATTTTACTGGTACATTTTAAATATATATTATAATCACATTCAATATTGAGAGTTTGTACCTGTACATGACAGATCTTGATTCTCATTTTTCCCATTTTCCTGCCTTCCCTACAACCCTCGCCACTTATATACAATTTGTTTTCTTTTTTTTTACTATCACATTTTTCTTACCTGTCTTTACATTCCCCTGCCCTTTTCTTTTTCTTTTGACCATTCTTCCTATTATACAATACCTATTATACATTTTGAAACTCATTTACACCTTCAGTTTCTTATAATTGAGAAATGATACTGTATTTACACGTGTATCTTATTTATTTCACTTATGAGTTTGTCCTCAAAGTACATGCATTTGAGAATAAATGACTCAAATTTATCATTCTTTATGGCTGAGTGATACTCCATTTTATTTAAAAAAACCATCTTTGTTATCCAATCTGTTGATGATGGCACTTTGGCTTTAGCTATTACAAACTGAGCTGCTCTACTATGCACATATATCACTGTGATATGAATCTTTTAATATTTTTTTGTGTATATACTTAACAAAGAAATAGCAGGGTCAAAAGGCCTCTAATCTTAGTTTTTTGAAGAATCTCCACACTGATCACCATAGTGCCAACATTCCCACCAACAGAGGAGAATGGTTCCTTTTCTCCAGCAGCCCCACCAGCATGTTAGTGATTGATTTCTTGGTAGCAGCCATTCTTTCTGGAATGAGACGGAATCTCAATGTTGTTTTCATCTGCATCTTTCATATGACCAATGATGTTGAACGTTTCTTCATATGTTCCTCAGCTGCCTGTACTTCTTCCTCTGAAAAGTGTCTGTTCATTTCAGATGCCCACTTTTGAAGTGGATCTTTAAATTTGAGGGGGCTGATCTTTTAAAGTGCATTGCATCCTATAGATGGTAGACCTTTGTTTGAAAAACAGCTGGTAAAATTTTTTCCCCATATTGTATGCTGTATTTTCCTTCTGTTGGTGATTTCTCTTGGTGTGCAGTAGTTTTTTAATAAGATGAGATCCTAGTTATAGATTCCTTCTGCTAGTTCCCATTCTACTGAAATTTTTTTTCATAAAGTCTTTCCCTAAGCCAATGTCTCCAGGAGTTTTACCTAACCTATTTTCCAGCAGGTATAGTGTTTCTGTTTTAATATTTAGGTCTTTGATTTTAGTTTAGTGTGTGGTGAAAGAACTTTAGTCTTTGGAAGGTTGAAGCCCAGTTTTTCCGGCACCATTTGTTAAAGAGGCTGTCCTTCCTCCGTTGAGGGTGTTTAGCTTTTTTGTCAATGATGAGGAGCTTAGTGTATCTGGAGTTATTTTTGGATCTTCTGATCTATTCCATTGGTCCTCAGTTTTGTTACTTTGCCAGTACCATGCAGTTTTTTTTTTTTTTATCACAGTGGCTTTGTAGTATACTTTCTAGTTGGGGGTCATGATACCTTCTGCCTTGTCGTTTTTGCCTAGAATTTCTTTTGGTATTCTAGGTCTCTTGTGGTTCCAGATACATTTTTGGATTATTTGCTCTATCTCTCTGAAATATGTTTGGATTTCAATTGCACGGAATCTATATAGTAGTTGTGGGAGTATTGCCATTTTTGTGACATTCTCCCTACCCAGGAACAAGGGATGTCTTTTGATTTTCTGATATCCTCTTCAGTCTCCCTTGCAGAGCATTGTAGTTTTCAGAGTAGAGGTCTTTCATCTCCTTTGTAAAATTGATTCCTAGATATTTCCTTTTTTTAGATTCTATTTTGAAAGAAATTGATTCCCAAGTTTTTCTCTGAATGAGATTTTTGTTCATGTAAACAAAGGTTATTGATTTTTGAGTGTTGACCTTGTATCCAGCTATGCTACTAAATGTGATAATTAAGTCTAGCGGTGTTTTGGTTGAGTTTTTAGGATCAAGTGTCATGTATATATAAAGTGTCATGTCATCAGCAAATAACGACAGTTTAACTTCTTCCTTCACTATCTGTATTCTTTTTATTTCTTTCTCTTGTCTTAACTGCTGTGGCTAGTGTTTCCAACACTGTATTGAACAGGAGTGGTGATAGTGGGCATCCTCATGTTGTTCCTGATTTTAGGAAGGTTTCAGTTTTTGACAATATAGGATGGTGCTGGCTATTGGTTTCTCATAAATAACTTTTATCATGAATGGGTGTTGGATTTTGTCTAACAAAGGTAAATGTTGTGTGTGCATTCCTGATCCTTCTGCTGATATCTTTGGGGTTATTCAATATATTACGTGACAGGTTAATGTGATGGAGGTCAGTTCATTCAAGGCCAGGCCTCAAGATGGAGATGAAATGACTACTACTATACCTATATACTTCTCCAAGGGATGAACAGTAATGATTGGTATTCTAAATAGGCAACAGCCACTTTTGTGCAGGACCAAAACTTCCTGACCCTTCTCTTCCCAGAAGGGTCCTTGTTCTTTCTATGCATGCTTGCTATATGATTTCGCTTTTCATTAGATCAATATGACCTAAGTGATTATACATGTGATACATATTTTTGTCCCACCTTATGCCAACCTTGTGATTTTTCAGTAATTACAGGTCTAGATGGATGATGAGGGAAACGAAAGAGATAAAATAACAGTTTTGTTTGTACTGTGGTAGTTTCAAATATCTTCACACGAGCACATCATCTAATTCAAATGGGAAAGAAGTTGGGGTGTCTACTGGCTGTAAAGCATTCTGTAGCCTTTATATAGGAAGATTTAAAGATTCAAGAGGAGTTGAGGCCAGTTTTTCAGGAAAATTATGTACAATACATATTACTGAATGCATAGACCTTGATATAGTCCTAACGAGAGGATATCAAAAGCCAAAAATGTCTCTAACAGAGTATCATAGGATACTAAAGGATGAAATTATCAATTCTACCCCAGGGAATTAGGTGAGTCATTTAGTCCATGAATGGTCAGGATGTTGATTAACAGAGAAGGCACTGTCTAAACAAGCGTGCGTTCTCTGACATTGAGTCTGCTGGAGCTACAACTTGCTCCTCCCGTCTTTGTCTCATCACCCCACCCCCACCCCAGGGCCTTTGGCCTGGTAGGCAAAGCTCTCCACGAAACTACACCAAGCCTGGCATTTTCCAGGGCCCTTAGCAAATCACTTGGCCTCCACTAGCACAGAGGTTTAGTTTTCTTGCATCAACACAACTTTTGGGGAATTGAATTTGGTGACTATACTACGCTATTTTCCAGTTGAGTTTTCTGGTGTTTTGAAAGCGTAGCTTAGTTTGTTTTAGAAACCTGAATTTAGTGATATTTCTTTGTTGCATATCTCCTTTCTTTTTTTGCATTCTTTTCCTTAATTAATTTCCTTGTTAATATTTTTGAGTCTTAGAAACTTGCAGTTCAATTCTAATTTCAAAAAAGGTCTGTTATTGTCTGTGTTGATTTAAAAAAAAGGACACCTTTTAAAGAAATTGCCTCAAAATACCAATGAAAATAAAGAGTAAGCCAGTTTATGTAAAATCTTGGAAACAGCACAAATGCCCATCAAGTGGACACTAGATAAAGAAGATGGTGTTTTGTTTTTTTTTTTTTTTTGCTTTTTGAGACAGGGTCTTGCTTTGTAGTTCAGGCTGGCCCTGAGCTCACTATGGTGCCCAGGCAAGCCACCGCGAACTCAGCAATCCTCCTGTCTCTGCCTCCCGAGTGCTGGGATGACAGGCGTGAGCCACCATGTCCGGCATAAGAAGATGGTGTTTTTTAAAAAATAAAATGGAGTGTTACTCAGCCATAAAGAATGATACATTTGAATCATTTATACTCAAAAGGATGTACCTTGAGGACATAGTCATAAGTGAAATAAATAAGACACGGACATGTAAGTACCATAGTGTTTTTCTATAATGAAAAACTGAAGGTGTAAATGAGGTCCAGAATGTATGATACATATTATGAAATAGGAAGAAAGTATTCAAAGTAAAGGGAAAGGTGGGGTAAGTGAAGGTAAAGAAAGGGAAGAAAAAATTTTATGGTAAAAAGAAGGAAAACTTATGTATATAGGGGTTGGGGGTTATAGGGAGGGCAGAGGAATGGGGAAAATGCGAATCAAGATGTGTCATGTACAGGTACAAATTCTCAATGTGAAAAGTTATAATGTATGTATAAAATGTACCAGTAGAATCAATTTAAAACAGAAAGTAAAGAATTAGCATTCACCACCATTAAAATTATGTTATTTCAATTCTTACATACTCTCCTCTAATGGTAAAGCATGATTAGTCTAGTATTCTTGATCTAAAAATATTTATTTAAAAATTAAGGTATATCTTTATATTTTTTAGAACAGAAGGATATATCTCTTTATATCTTTTTATTTTAGTTTTAACCTAAAATGCAGCTTCCACAGGGTGAGGGGAAAAAATGGGACCTCGATCAACTGAGTCAGTCTGCATGTCTATAGGTGATAGGTTTCAGCCAGCCATTCTAAGATGATTTTTTTGGTTGCTGTCAAGTTTGCTAAATGCATACACTATAAATTAAACATGTTTCTGGTTGTCAGTTTGTGTAAGTGGAGTTAGCATTTAAAATCCTGGAATCTCTGATTTCAAAACCATTACATTTTATTGCCTGATATGAAAATTAGAATTTAGATAAAACACCAAAGGTATGCTACCGTCTTTTATGTCTATTTGGGCAACTGTAAGGTTCAAAAATATGTATGCAGATTCTGATCCAATATTTGAAATTAATTCTTTGTAGAGGTGAAAATTAACATATAAGGAATATATGAAATACAGAAAACAAAACTAATGGAAAAAATGTGAATAAACAACGTCCTTTGGAATCTAGTAATAACAGTGTCCTTTTGCTTATGAATGACAATCCAGAGGTGCCATGAAATCTCACCCTCACGTTTGTATTACGCAAAGCTCCTCAGATCAACGTGTCGCATTTAGGAGAGCGAAGTGTTTATTGATACTGTATTTAGTTTAGGATCATCAGAGAATTAGAAGAAATGTAGAGGATAATCTTCAGAAATAAATATTACAGATGCCTAACTAAGTATAAGAGAGCAAAATTAAAAATAGAAAGGAATAGCACTGATTTGCGACAGGAAAAGAACACAGAAGATAGGAAGTGGTGTTACAGCGAAGAGAAACGCTTGATCGGAGCGCCGGGAGGTGTTCGGTCTCCCCAGGAGGGGGCGCCAGAGGGACCCGCGACTTTGAAGCCCTCACGCCTCGGGCTGTACGCGGCCGAGCTGGGAACAAGGAACCAGCTGGCCTGTGGAACTGCTTTTCTGAAAATGGGCAAAAGCTCGAGGCTGACATTTGTTAAAACCCATTCCAATAAATGGTGTAATTTTTAATAAATACAAAAGAAACCAAAATGTCAAAAGATGAATCAATCTTCTCTTGCAAGATCGTCTGAACTGTGCTTTTCTCACCTCTACTGTGGCTTTTTCACTTGGAAATTATTCACCAGGAAAGGACAAGTCGCTCGTCTTGTAGCCATAAGGGGATAAGAGAGCTGCTATTTGCATTGTGAAACTCATCTTTAAAAAAAATGCTTACTTCAAAATAAAGATGGCACATTAATCTAAAGAACAGTTCTTTCCTTCATTGCTGTCTAACACAATGCAGTTTCAATTGATCATCTCGACGATGTTAATTATTACGTATAAAGTAAGTGCCCTGTCTTCCCCATCAGGATACTCAACTTCCATTTTCATAATGTAATGGAGTAGGGAAAGTTTAGGGTTCCACTCCTCAAGACTAAACTGAAAACTTCATCATCCAGCAAAAATGGTTTTAATCGGGCCGGAGGATTAGCTCAGTGGTTCCGGCTCCTGCCTCGCAAGTGCAAGGTCCTGAGTTCGATCCCCGGTAACCACATACAATGCTGGGCGTGGAGACTCACTCCCACTAGCCATCAGTACCACATACCACAGTGCCGGGCGTGGTGGCTCATGCCTGTTATCCCAGCACTCGGGAGGCAGAGACAGGAGGATTGCTGAGTTTGAAGCTTGCCGAGGCTACATACTGAGCTCAGAGCCAGCCTGAAGTACAAAGTGAGACCCTGTCTCAAAAAAAAAAAATGGTTTTAATCATGAATCATATTTCATGGGTGCTTAAGAAAAGGAGGCAGCAAAGAACCTAAGGCTCTTTGGAAAGGTTTTCCAAGTACTAGAAAACCTGCTCTCTGTTTCATTTCTCATCCTTTCCCCTGGGTGAGCGCTAACCTTCCTGCCCATAGAGGACATTTTGCTGCTGGGGTTGAGGAGCAAGAGAACCATGCATTTCTCTGGAGGAAGAGGTCATCAGAGAGCTTCTCTTCCCCAAGGGTTGTATTTCTCCACCGTACAAATAAGATTAAAAGACAGATTCGATGGTAAGGAAAGACCTCTTTGTCCCTGAAGAGCTGGGCTGACCCACGTAGAGCAGTAGCACTAAACCCGAGTGTGCATCAGAACCATTTGTTTGTACAGCCCGGTGCGCCCCGGCCTCCGAGGCCCCCGCTGAGTATGCGCAGAGCGGCGGGCGGCCTGTGCTTCCGGTGGAGGCTCCTGCGTCAAGCCTGGGGAACGTACTCTGAGACCCGCTTTCGGGCTCTTGTAGGCGGAGGACGCAACTCGTACTGAGACTCACATGGCTTTCAAATGCACTGAAATCTGCACCAGCTCATGTCTGCTGTAGCGGTAGGTAATCAGGAGCCAGGGATTTAGCTCAGTGGTTCTAGCGTCTGCCTGGCAAGTGCAAGGTCCTGAGTTTGATCCCTGGTACCACAATGCCAGGCGTGCTGGCTCACACCTGTCATCCCAGCACTCAG
This sequence comes from Thryonomys swinderianus, assembly GCA_004025085.1. NCBI lineage: Eukaryota > Metazoa > Chordata > Mammalia > Rodentia > Thryonomyidae > Thryonomys > Thryonomys swinderianus. The sequence goes on along the minus strand of PVIC010008404.1, from coordinate 18,893 downwards.
GAGGCAGAGGCAGGAGGATTGCTGAGTTCCAGGCTTGCCTGGGCTACATAGTGAGCTCAGGGCCAGCCTGAGCTATAAAGCGAGACCCTGTCTCAAAAAAAAAAAAAAAAAAGAATCAGAGCCACAGGCCTGTGAGGGAGATCAGGCTCAGCTGTTTCTCCTGGCACAACATGTTGATACAATTGCTTTGTATGTGTCACGATGGGAAAAGTTTGGGGTGATCTTGATTCCTTTGATCCTTAAGGGTTCCAGTGCCTTTCTCCTGTGAGGAAAACACTTAGTAGGTAAGATCTGTTGTCTTTGGAACAGAATATTAAAAGTGATGCAAGAGATCCCTGACTCATTCCCCAGGTATACTCAGCGTCCACGAGAAGCATTAGAGAAATGAGAATGTAGTCGTGCGCGGTGTAGACATTCAAGTCCTGACACCAGCTATGTAATGATGGTCTCATAAATTTATACATTGCCCACTGATGTCGTAGCGGTTGTATGTCAGTGCAATGCACGACTCATTTGTGTGGGTGTCGCTGGTGTGAACAAATGTGTTGTCAGATGTGTAAAAGTGTAGCACAGATGATTCTGTTACTTGGTAACGAGACATGATTTGTCACTGACTTATGTATTCATTCCACTGCACTTTTTATCTTTATTATAATGTACCCCTTGTGCTTGCAGAAAAGCCTCCTGTACAGCAGATGGCAGGTCACACCTGCAGCGGCGTCACACACCTGTGTCTGCGGGTGTCTTGATCGTATGGCGGTGAATCTGAAATGTATGAGGCTGCTGCTGGCGTCACATGCCAACTGCATCAAGAGACCATGTGGAGGGACTGAGTCACACGGTCTCGTGACAGGCTCTGCGCGGTCACAGGAGTAAGAAACCAGCTGAGGATGCATCGTCACGGTGTCCCTGTCTCTGAGCAGCTCCTCACTGAATTCATTGGGTGCATTCTTGGTGGCAGGCGCAGGCTCGATGGCACTTGATGGCACTTTGATTCTTACCAAAACCTGTTAGGTTGGTCTTCACTCTTCTTTCTCCGGTGATTTCGGTAGGTCGGTCATTTGCTCAAGGTCACATGCTCTTACGTGGAGCCGGAGTTAACTGAGCTATCGCTGAGCTGAAGGGACAAGCTCAGTCACGTGATCTGAGATGTGACGCCCTTGGAGGAGGAGGAGCTTTTCTGTGTATCTTGTGAAACTCACTTGTCTTTAGAAACAGTTAAATGAAGTTAAGGGTTTATCTAGATTTTCAGGGACCAGGCAACCAGAGAGACCATTGCTTTATTGGTGAGACAACTTACTCTTTTCTAAAGATAATAAACTAAACGTGAGGAGGGCCATGTAGCTAGAAGTCACCGTGCTCCTTCACGACTGCGTGTGCTCTCCTTTGACGCTTAGCTGTAGCTGACACCCGGAAGTGCTTTGTGAATTCTCGGTATGTATGTAGCCGGATGTCATGGGATGATAAGTGGGTTTGTTGCCTAGGGTATTTTGGATAGTACTTTTCCATATTGCTTTAGAGGGTCTCAGTTTGTAGATATTGCCAGGTGCTGTGACCAGATTTCTCTAGGTTTTGAACTCTTCCACCATTTATATTGTTTTCCATGCATTTTTAAATTATCAAGCATATGTGTCAACATAAAACACAGGAAATTATTCCGATAAATAATAGGATTTCTGCTCTCTACCCAGATTTGTAACAGGAAAAGAGTATATTTCCAAAAAAAAAAAAACTCCATGGGAAATAATGTTTTCCTCTTTTCAACTTTTGTCTTTCCATTTTTCTTTCATGTTCTGTGACAGGATGAAATTCTACCTTAGGACAAACACTCCTTTTCCCCTTTTCCAGTGAGAGAAACACACTCAGTTGTAGCTTGAATGATAGTTAATCTTGGTTGTTAAATTGACTGGAAACTGTAAGCTGGACTCTAGGTGTGTCTGTGACGTTGAAGGCCTGGAAGCTCCAGAGAGCGGTGGTGTGTGTGTCTGGGTTCAAATGCTGAAGAATCTAGCCTAGTCTTATGTTCTCAGACAACGGCAGCAGAAAAAAGAAAACCACTTGTTTTAGAGAAACAGAGATCATGCAGCAGTGAGCATCCCTGCCTTACACTCCAGTTTGAGATCCATCCAGCCTGGTCCTGCGTGCAGGTCCGTGGACCAGGGAGGAGAGACCCTCCCCGAGTGCAGGCCGCACTGTCCGGTGGGCTGGAGACGTGGATGGGGAGTACAGAGGAAGGGAGGACGCGGACACAGGAGCGCGAGCTGGATCCTTGTGGAACGGTGCGCGTTTTGTCGCTGGCATCACCAGAGGGCACCGGTGCCAGCTTCCTCAGCCCAAGTATTTAACTTCTGTTGCGTAGAGAAAAAGAAGAGATAGGAAAATTAAAAACCATCACACATGAGCCCTGTGGTGGAGCGTGGCCGTAAACACATATTACTAAACTTCCTTTAGCCGTGTCCAACATTTCTGTATGCTAGAAATGGAGTAATAGGGAAATGTGTTTCAGAACTTCAAGGTTGTGTGTTCTTATTACCAATATTTTAGCTATAGCTAGAAAATTTTTATTTCTGCTGTGTTCTTGTTTTGTTATATTTTTGTTATTTCCAAGAGGAGCCAAGGAAAATTTTTGACAACATGCCATGTATTATTTTAAAACCATATTTAAACTTCAAAATATACAATGAGATATAAATATTCAATTAGAATTCAACTTTGTTATTTTAGATTTATTTATTTATTTTTATTTATTTTTTTTTTTTGCGGTACCAGGGATTGAACTCGGGCCTTTGTGCATCCAAGATTGGCGCGGTACCACTTGAGCTAAATCCCCAGCCCCTATTTTAGATTTTTAATTGTGAATTATGCTTCCTCAAAGATAACAAGTTGAATTACAATGAAAGTATATATTTTGATTTTAACATTTCTACCAATCAAAGAGGTAGGACTGTTTTTGTACAAATTTGAATATACAGTAGCCATGAAATGACAAAAAAAAAAAAAGCTGCAAGCATCGATCAGTTGATGTCCTGGTGAGTTTTGAGAGAGTTGGATCCCAGACTTGACCACAGATCATATATTAGAGCCATCTTGGAACTTTTCGAGGACTAGGATGAGGTTTGGGATTCTTTTTTTTTTTTTTTTTTTTTT
>PVIC010008404.1:0-15646 GCA_004025085.1 Thryonomys swinderianus | reverse complement strand
GCGCTTGCGAGGCAGGCGCCGGAACCACTGAGCCAACCCTCCGGCCCTGGGATTCTTATTTTTAAAAAATAATTTCATAATTGTATTTACTTCCAGGTGTGGTGTATCATTAAAGTTATCAGAAATGTTTTTTCCTTTTAACTGCTCCTTTGAACAATCTTCAATATGGCACCAGGAATGTGAATGGAGAATACTATGAATAGATTCTTAGATTTGCTTAAAAATCTCTTATGTGTATATTTTTTGGGGACTCTGGACCACTGGTGGACTAGAGGCAATCAGCATTTTCATTGGAATCCTCTGCAGAACTGTCTTCTCTGCAGTGATAGTTGTAGTTGCCAAAGAGAAAAACCTAGTGTCCACATAGAGACAGACAAAGGAACAACTGCATTTTTCTGCAAAATTATTTAGGATTATAATGTAATTTTTTTTTTTTTTTTGAGACAGGGTCTTGCTTTGTAGTTCAGGCTGGACCTGAGCTCACTATGGAGCCCAGGCAAGCGTCGAACTCAGCAATCCTCCTGTCTCTGCCTCCCAAGCGCTGGGATGGCAGGCGTGAGCCACCACGCCCGGCACTGTGGTATGTGGTATTGATGGCTGGTGGGTGTGAGTCACAATGCCCAGCATTGTATGTGGTTACCAGGATTGATCTCAGGACCTTGTGCTTGTGAGGCAGGCACCAGAACCGCTGAGCTAACCCTCTGGCCCTATAATGTAATTTTTATAAAAGCAATGAAATGTAGTTCTTCAAAACACAAAGTAGTACAAGTGAATTTTTCTCTATAGCATTTTATAATTAAATGTGATTTATCAAATTAGTCTTTTATGTCTATAACTTGTCATTATACAAATGAGGTAAAATACTCTGTTGTGAATGCTTTCCTTTTATCTCTAGGAGACCATAAAAGCGGTTTAATTGTGGTAAAGTGCATTTAAAGGTAATTATGTCATTTTATGCTCTGCATAGTTAACAACAGGTCTTAAAACTTTTTTTGTGATATGTGCTTATATATGAAGATGTAAAGAAATAGGGAATTGTAAGTAGAAAAATGGTTTATATGAAGTCTGAAGGATGTTTTTATTGTATCTCATATTATGGAGTAGTTTACTTCTTTAAATGTTGTTGATAAGAAATAAGAGTTTACTACAATGCCATAAAGACAAATTGGTTTTCACAAACTTACGATGGAACATTTTAGGGTTTCTAATAATCACCTATGAACATTTCCTTTATTTGAGCAGTAAGACTGTAAACCTTGAAAATATCTGTGCAATACTAGAGCATTATGATTAATGTCATTTTGGAGGAAATATCTTCAGAAATGGGAAGTTATTGATATTTTCTTGGTATTTTCTGTTTTTGCAACCACTTCAAAGTATAGATTATCACTGAAGCTTCAGTTTAGTATTTGTGACCATAAAATCAATTGAAGGATAATTACGCCCTTTCTGGCTAAAATAACTAAAATTGTAAACACTGTGATTTCTTAAGTTTCTGTTCGCTTTATCTCAAGATAGAAAAGAAAAAGCTGTGTTGTGTGTTGGTGAGGGGGAGGGAACATCCTCCCAAGCGGCGTTTAGTTATACTCCTCAGAGGGAAGTTCCAAACCAGGCCGTGTGTTTGTGGCGCCCAGATGTGAAGCCGGCCCGGCGCGGCAGGTGGCCGGGGCGGGGCGGGCACTCCGGCCGGGACGGCCTCCGGCGCCTTCAGCCCTGGGGCGAGACCTGGTTTTCTGCCAGCGCCTTTCCCCGCCGATTCTGCCGCGGGCTGCCCTGAGCCTGAGGCCGAAGCCCGAGCCTGGGCTTCTCACACGCCCCTTCCTGGCTTCTGACGCGAGCTCCTCCCCACGGCGCTCAGGGCCTCAGTGTGCGTCGCTCGCTCGGGCCCCCGGAGCGTCAGCCGTCGGGGCTCGGTGCCTGCAGCGGCCCGGCTCTCCCCCTCCCCCTTCCTTCTGGAAGCCTTCGTGCCGGCCTCGCCACTGAAGGGCGGGAAGCCTCAGGCACCAGGAGCATGTTGTGGATTGGGCCAGCTCAGGGGAGCTCGTTAAAGAATTCTGTCTTTGGTAAGTTCAATTTATCCTAATTATTCTTATTCTTCTTAAAAAATCAAGTGTTTGGGCCAGGGATTTAGCTCAGTGGTTCTGGCATCTGCCTGGCGAGCCCAGGGTCCCAAGTTCGATCCCTGGTACTACACACCACAACGCCGAGCGTGGTGACTTGCACCTGTCACCCCAGCACTCGAGAGGCAGAGGCAGGAGGATTGCCGTGAGTTTGAGGCTTTCCTGGGCTACAGAGTGAGCTCCTGTCCCCCCGCCAAAATCAAGTGTTTAAAAATATCCATTTGACTTGCTTTTGCTTTTATTTCTTACTCATCCCCCTCTGCACTCTGTGGGATCATTTCAAGCAGACATGTCTCTCTACTTATGCTATTGTTTTCAGCATAAATTGTGAAGTTTTATATTATACTAAAATATTTCATTTTTCTTAATATTCCTTTAAAACCTGACGTGTACGTTTCATCTTCCTTTATACCTTGTGGTTGTTTTCTTTTTTACAGAAGTTGTGACTTTCTAACTTTTTCCACAAGTAGAAATACAGCAAAGCATCTATTTGAATTGTTATAGCTAATCATTTTAGAATTACATTGTTTTCCTTAATGTGTTAGACTTCCCTACTGGTCCTTCAGGATTCTTGCCTAAGCTCACCTTAGTTTTTGACCCTTTAGTTTTCCATATGGTGCTTGTCATTTGCTGAGTTCTTAGATGTTGTGTGGGATATTACCATGCATTGATCCTTATGTTTTCACTTATCAAGGAAGAAGTTGAGACTCGGCACAGTGCTGGGTGTGGTGCCTCATCCCTGTAATCCCAGCACTTGGGAGGCAGAGGCAGGAGGATTGCTCTGAGTTTGAAGTTAGCCTGGCTACATAGTGAGTTCAGGGCCAGCCTGAACTACAAGCAAAACCTTGTCTCAAAAAACAATAGTGTTAAACCTTAGTTTTCAAACTGTATAGTTTTCAAAAGCCTTTCTCTACAAACTGCTTTGAAAGGAATTATGTATGTATAATTTAAGAAGGAAATTCTTATTGATTGCTATAAATGAAATATTTCTATGATGGAATTCAGAAGAATATATATTTTTTAACTGTAAGCAGCCAAGGATGAAAAAAAGTTGAATATCTAAAATATTAACTTCATATTTAAAACAAAAAACTGATTCTTGAAGGAGACAATAATAATCTTTCCCATCTTCCTTCAATAATTCTGTGACTTACACAGATAAATTATGTAATACCCAGAATTAGATAGCCTTTCAAGTGCCTGTACCTTCATTTCCCAGTGTACCTTGAGATCTCTGGGCAGTTATTGAGATCCAAATTATTTTTATTTTAATACTTGAAAATTATTTACCTTCTTATTTTCACATTTTAGAGTGAAAATCATGGTGCATGATATTACAACAGGCCGAGCACAGACAGAAAAGATAATCCAATTACTTTCTGTTAAACAAGATTTAAGGGGATAAAACAATGTCAAACAGCGTAACTTGTGACAGGTGGAGTGTTGGCTTCGCAAGAATGACCACATCATGATGCTTGAACTTGTGAACAGGTTGCTTTCCTCAGCGAAGGAGATTTTCAGATATAACCAAATTAAAGATCTGGGCATGGGAAACTGGGTTATATGGGGCATCCCGGTGTGATCACAGGGGTCTTTATTTGGAAAGAAGTTGCCGAGGGGTCAGGGCCAGACGATCCTATGAGACAAAGACTCACCAGTCCAGATACAGCTTTGGAAATGGACGGGGAACGTGCGATGGGTGACGCGGAGAATCCCGAGAAGCTGGCAAAGGTGAGAAGTCCCCGAGACTCCAGGAGGGGACACAGCTGTGCTGTCACTCTGATTTCACCAAGTGATTTCAGATGCCCAGAGTGGCAAGATAATAGCTGCTCGCTGTTTTAAGCCCTAAGTCTGAGGCAGTTTACTACACTAGCAATAGGATGCCAACAGTATTTGTGAAATGCTTCCTTTAAAAGTCATATTACTTCTCTGCTCTAAATCTGCTTTCAGAGAAAATCAAGCTTTACAGTTAGACTTATCAGGCCTTTTGTCTTGTCTTTAACTGTTAATTCAGAGCCTCACGGGTTCCGCTCTCTGGTTTCTGTCTTATGCGCCATCACACAAACCGCTGCTGTTCTTGTAAAAACTGCTAGCTTCTCACACCGCCATTCTTTTGTAAGCACTGTGGCCCTCTCCTTGCTAGGCCAACCTCACTGCCTTGTCTACCCGAATCCTACTGTTCCTTGTCAGCTCCTCTGGGCTCCATCTACTGCCTTACTTCAGCCTCTTCTAGGCTGCATCTTTCGTACATCACACATCGTGTCTAGCTCGTGTATATACAGCTTGTCCTCCCGCCCAGCTGGGCGCTACCTGGGAGAGGTAACCATATCCTATTTGTATATTTCTAGTACCTCATATGCTGTCTGATTCAGTTTTCCTCAAATATTTTTTCTAATTATCTAATTGATTGCTAATAATCCACTTCCTCTCTAGTAATTGATTCATTTCTGTGATTCAGTTTTCAAAAGCGATTTTATCATATATTAAAATGAATCCTGTCCTACTGCCTCCACTACCTGTCGTTTTCTCTCTTTCTTTCTTTCTTTCTTTCTTTCTTTCTTTCTTTCTTTCTTTCTTTCTTTCTTTCTTTCTTTCTTTCTTTCTTTCTTTCTTTCTTTCTTTCTTTCTTTCTTTCTTTCTTTCTTTCTTTCTTTCTTTCTTTCTTTCTCCATTTCCTTCTCTCACAGCCTCTGAACTCCTCGCCACATTGCTTCTCTTCTACAGCATAAGCTTTTCTTTTTTAGAGTCTTTATCAATTGCTTTCTACACAGGCTTTTTACCTCTGTGACTTTGATTGCCTCAAACTTTCTGTCCTTTACTTTGCATGAGTATCACTGGTCTTTTTCTACATCTGGTTTTCTTTTTTGCTAGTCCTTCCTCTTGGCACCCCTCAATTCTAGATAATCAGCCAATATTAAGTGCTTAAGCCTTCGGTGTTCTTGTGCAATGTCTGAAATATCTCACTGAGATACTTACTTTTCTCTCATTGCTGAGACAAGACACCCGCCACCCAGCGTTAAGCGGGGAAAGGTTAAGAGTGCACAGCTGGAGGCTTCAGTCCACAGCCAGCTGGTTCCGAGGTAGGGTGGCGGCAGGGCAAGAGTTCATGGCACACAGAAGGTAGCAAAGCAGTCAGGAAACTTAACAGCGTCTTTCTGCCGGTTTTACCTTATTTGGGCCACTTGGGGGGCAGCACTCCCTCAATCCCAGTGCCCTCAGACCCCGCGAATCAGTCACACTCTAGATTCAGCCACATCTGAGGTGAGGCTCTGAGGAGCATCTAAGCACAAGCCGGAGCACTCATCGACCCTCCTGTTTTTGCCACCATGTGCCAAGATTGCTTCTTTTGCAGTCACGTGGTCCTACCCATACAGTCAGCCGTACAATAGCTATGGTTGATGCCTCTGCTGATCTCTTAAGTGAAGACAGAGGAGCCAACTGATTCCTCAGAAGGAATTCTTCCTTTTACTTGCTTTTTACTTTTCAGCGATCCCTCCATTAAGTTCATTTCTCTAGTTAGAAATACCAGAATTCTTTTTTTACATTTTCTGTTTATAACTTTTCACCTTATGTTATTATTTTTCTTCAAGCCACCCCTTGGGTTGTTTCCTTTTGTTGTATTGTTTTCCTGTTACCACCACACTGATGTAGACTCTCATTATCGTAAGAGCCACCTCAACCGCACGCTTCCAGTAGTTCTTCTCTTTAGTCAAGCGCACCCCTAACCCCTCTCTTGAATCCTTTGGATCTTCCCAACACTGTCTCCTCCAACACATCCTGAAGGACTTTTTACACCATCCTCTCTCACAAAAAACCGTTGCCAATCTACACCAGTCCTTGTGGCACACATCACAGGGTCTTCTCAGACTGGTTAGTCAGGCTGTCAAAGGGCATGTTAGCAGCAGCCTACTCAAAAGGAGCAGGAAGACAGATTCCACAGACAACGTACGTAAGTCTACTTTTCCTTGCAGGCGATGTTGCTATACCTAGTCGCTTAGAGGCAAGGCACTGTCTGGTCTAGAAGTCTGAAGCCCCACAGTACAGATTGCCTTTGCTGTGTTCCCATAGTCAGAGCTTCTAAGGTCCTTGCAAGGACGTGCCAGTTATGAGGCACCACATGGTCCTCATGGTTCAGCGTTCATGTTTATTTTAAGGCATATTATATAGTGGTAGAATTAATTGATTCCAATATTAATTTATCAGGAAAATAGTGACTTAAGTAAGTACTGGTTAACTAATCATTTAACTAAGGAACTAGTATCTCAAGCAGAATTTAACTAAGAATTAGTATCTTAAGCAGAAAGAGAAACAGGTTTGTTAATTCTTTGCTTGCAGTTAACAGTCAAGTAGAAACTTCCTCAGTTCACTATAGAAAGCTACACTCTGTCCCTTTTACCACCTATTCACTGAGTCCCTTTTACAGTATTCCCTAGATAACCTCCTAAGACTCTATCATTTAGTAGAGTTAAAAGCCCAAGACATTCCTCTCTCCTCTTCATCATATGAAATTCATTGCCTGCTTCAACTTCAAGCAAATAGTAGCTATATACGAAATAGCTATATTAGAACACAGTGAGAGAATCACGAGACAGTCCGGGTAGCTGGATTCCCTCCTGGCTCACATGAATATAAATTCAACGTATAAGAAAACAGAATATCTTTTTGACCTACAGGGTGGGGGAGAGAGAGGGAGAGAGGAGAGAGAGAGAGACAGCACACTATAGCCAAGCTTTTTTTGGGGGGAGGGGAGGTACAAAACCCCTCACAATTCAAAATAAAACCACTTTCAATTCAAATATCTGTCATTACGCTTCTTAAAAGAAGTACAATAATTACATGAAAACCAAAGTTGAACTGTAAAATAGCTTGGGCTTCAGAAGTGCAGACAAGGGTCTCTTCTCAAGGTAAGGAGGCCAAGTAAAGACAGCAAATGTGAGGCATTAGGAACAGGAGGCGAGGATGTTGCTCTGGCTCTCTACCAGGTGATTAACCTTTCTGTACCTGTGAATGTACCTCGTGATATTTTACCACTTTTTACCTGAAGTATCAAAGGTAGGATTAATGATGTAGTATTGAGAAATGTCTCAGGTCACAAGGAAAAGACATTCATCAGAAATATATTTTCATTTTCCCATTGGAAATTAAAGGGTAGAGAAGAAAGAACATGGTTTATAATAAAGCTGCTATTAATTGTGTCTACATAGGCCAATTAGCAAAAAAATCAAGTACTTTTTAATGATCAATATACACAGGCAATTAAACTAACACAGCTGACCTGTATTCATTCTACAGTGAGGAGGTTTTGGATCTAAACTACTCTTGTAATCCCCGCCCCCAACTGGCCAATTTTTGTTTTGTGGAAAATCAAGAGTAAATTCTGACTCCCTATTTAGGTGTAAGGCAACATTGCAAAATTATAGTTTTGGACAAATTGTACTAAACAAAATTTATTTTATTATACAGAATTCTTTTTCTCCAACTGATATTCTATATCCTTTAACCAGCATCTCTCTCCGTCTCCCTTTCCCTTAGCTCCATTTCCATTTCCCTTAGTTAATAAATAAAAGCTTCTATGCTCATGAATTGGAAGACTTAATATTGGAAAATATCTGGAATTCACAAAAGTAGAAAAGTAATTCTAAAATTCATATAGAATAAAAATGATTTGAATAAATGAAGGAATCTTGAAGAAAACAAATCTGGGAACATCACATTACCAGACTCTAAAACATTCTATAAATATAACTAAAACTGCATAGGACTCATTTAAGTAGTAACATAGACCAGTGGAATAAAATGGCCTAGAAATAAAACCCATGTCCCTGTCTACTAATAGTCAACAAAGGTGCTAAAAATACAGTTAATGGGGAAAGCATAGTTTCTTCAATAAGTAATGATGGACAGCTAGATATCCACATGCATAAGAAAAAACTATCATTTCATATGTCACACTGCACATAGAAACCCATCGGAATGAACTAAAGACATAAGGACAAGATCTCACACTCAGAAACTACTAGCAGAACACAAAAGAAACATCCTTATAACATTGGTGTTGGTAGTGAATTATTGGATATGATTTCCAAAATAGAACCAACAAAAGGGAAAATGGACGAAGGATTGTATCAAACAAAAAAATCTACGGTGAAAATGAAATAATCAACCAAGTGAAGACACTTCTAGAGGATGCAAAAAATACATGAAACTATATGTCTAGCAAAGGTTTGCATCCAAAATGCATAAAGAACTCAACTCATTGCATGAAATAACCTGATTAAAGAAGACAACTGGTCAATTAGCATGTGAAAAATGCCCAGCCTCGCTAATCATAGGGAAAAACAAATTAAAACTGCAGTGTGATATCACTTCACACCTCTTTAATGGCTACTGTGACGAAGATGAAGGGTTTGTGTTGGTGACTGTGTGCAGGACATGGAGTGCTTCCACAGTGTTGCTGGGAATGTCAATTGGTAGAGTTATTATGGAGAACAGAATGAATTTTTTTCAAAAAGTTAAAAATAGTACTACTTTGTGGTCTGCAAATCCCATTACTTGCATATATACAAAGGAAATGAAATTAGTATGTTGCAGAGATATGCATACTTCCATGTTCACTCCAGCTTTATTCACCATGAACAGGATAGGAAGTCAGACTAAGTATTAATGCACCACTGCATAATGAAAAGGTAGATGCACATGAAATGTAATATTTGACCTTAAAAAAGGCAGGAAATTATCCATTTGAGAAGATACGGATGGATTCTGAAGGCATCATGTTAAGTGAAACCAGTCAGACATTGAAAGACAAATGCTGTCTGGCTTCTCTAATATGACAAACTGGAGAGTTCAGTAGCAGAGGACAGAATGATCATTACCAGTGGTGAGCGGTGGGGAGACGTGAGGGTCCTTGAGAAGATTCCGGTTAAAAGTCATAACATTTTGATGAGCTTTCAGGAGTAAATTCAAAGCTCTATTGTACCACATGGTGACCGTAACTGATAAGAGTGTAGTGTAGTCTTTAAAATTGATTAGAAAATATATTTTAAATATTCATACTACAAAAATGATAAACATATGAGGTGATATATATGTATTGTTAGCTAGACTAGCTGTTTCACAGTGTGTCAAAATCTCATTTAGTATGCAAAATATATTTATCAATTAAAAAGAGAAACTTTAAAAACTGTCACTTATAGTAGCAAACCTGCTGGATTTGCGATTCTTCTGCCTGCTTACTGGTGTTTTTTTATAATATACTTCTCTTTTAATTAAGGTGGATTAAAGTTATCAGAATTTTTGGAAAATCTTGAGACAGCCTTTTGAAATAATATAGTTACTTTGGGAGATCTTTGATGTATTTATTTCCTTTCTTATTATATGTAAATCCTTTCTGCTTACCGAAACATTCATTGTAAAGTTCAAATTTATAAATATATAGCACAGAAAGTAAAAGGGTCCCATAGTTTCCCCTAAAAAATACATGATCCAGTTCTTATAAGTCTCTGTCTATACACACACTCACACACACACACAGTCACACTCATACACAAACACACTTCTGGGGCAGAATCCCTGACACCCACAAGTTGAAGGAGAGAAGGTTTAAAGGTTCATTTTAGCCCACAGTTTCTAGGGGCTCAGTCCATGGTCAGCTGGCTTTCAGGCAGGGAGGGGCGGAAGAGGGCCTGGCAGAGCAGGGACGCTTGGTGACATGCTGGCGAGAAGCAGAAAGGGACCAAGGGGAAAGGAGGGACATGGGCACTCCCTTCCGGGCTGTGCCCGCAGTGGCCCGTCTCTTCCCACCAGGCTTCATCTGGCATCGTCACGCCCAGCTCTAAACCCGCCCGTGGAGCAGTGCTGTGATGATCCACTAGCTCCAACTCCCCTATGAGTCCCCAGGCTTCACGGGACATCTGCACACAAACCAGAACTGAGGGAGATGTTGGATCTGTCTCTCTGGAGACCTGTGACCAGTACAGCTAGGGCAGGTCAGAGACGATCCTGAAATGGTAGTGCGTCTACTTACGTCTTTGAAAGTGTGTGGCACAGGTACATAATAAGCCTGTTTGAAGTGATGAATGTCTACTTAATAGTTGAAGAAAATGTTCCAGCTGTGTCTCGCAGGAAGCAAACAGAACCTGATAATAATTGCAAATTTTCATTTTTCCATTTCTCTTTGCATGTTGCCAAGCTCTCTCCTCAAAAGAAAAGTAAATAAAACAGAAAACCAGTCATCACATACTTTTCTTTTGCCTTAGGTGATAATTTGCTTATCGTAACTGAGATGATAATTTCTGATGAGTCTTTTATAGGAATTATTTGCATTTTTCCTTATGTGACAAGTCCTTTGCATAAGTGGGTAGGAAGTTTAAAAAACTGATCAATTTAGTATGATGACCACGTCCTGAAACAACAGCCTTCAGGTGCCCAAGGGTTATTGACCACATCTGCTAGATCTTTAGAGCTAACAGGTTCACTTAATCTAAGCGGCGTCTTGATTTTAGCAGAAGGGATAGAGTAATGCTTCTACACTGTACTTTGCATACAAATCACCTGGGAATCTTGTTAAAATGTAGGTATTCTGATTCATAGGTCTGGAATGAGTTCTGAGACTATGAATTTCTAACAAGTTCTCTGATGGTGACCAAGCTCTTGGTTTGGGGTTAATACTAGGTAGGAAGTAGCTAGCTTGAGCCTTGTGTCTGATTTTCCACTCCTACCTCTGCCTGTCTTGCTACTTTGCCAAAAATCTTGCAAGGTTATAGGGGAAATCCATCTCCCACAGTCTTTAAATGAAGTTAAGGACTCTTACCACATTGAAACCATCATTTTTCTCTCCCAAGAATAATGGCCTTGATTCTTTTAAATTTGCCTTTGCATATATAGGTCCAGAGTCCTATTTTATCTCATTTTAAGATTATTTTGTGGTTTAAAAATAAAAACTTAGAATCCTTTAAAAACAGACAGCTAAATCCTTGTTTGGAAATAAGGCTCACTTAAAGACTCAGTTTAGTTTAGAGACAAAAAGGAGCTGGGTATTATTTGGGACGTGAGTAATATTGTTAAAGTTACCCTTACGTGGAAGTTTACTATTTAAAGGAGCTATTCCTATGCGTCCAAACACACTTGTGAAAGAGGAAGAGAAAAAGATAGAAAAACCATTTTGACCACAAGGTGGCAGTAAGATATGTATTAAAAAAGGAAATTAAACGATTTCAGTTGGGTCTCTGGGAAACTGGCTGTCAAAGTCCATCGCTTCTCCTATGCCGCGGGACGCAGGGACACCTCGCCGAGTCCACTTGTTTGCGGTGCCCTGGGGTCACCACGTTCTAGTCATGACTTGTGTAGGTTCAGCTTTTCTGGGCTGCAGTGAGCAGCTGCTGAGAGCAATTTTGGATTAAAACCTCACAGTGTAATAATATTTGTACTTGCTTTGGTTCCGGTTACCCATCAGTAAGGGTCATAAGTTATATGTACACAATCCTGGGGTGTGAACCTTAGAAATTTTGTAAAGTCTTCAGTGGCATGGGACGTGAGCAGACTGCTGTTTTGTGTAAATATAGTTATTGAAAGATTTGAAAACTTAAGGGTTCCACTCATGTGACACATAATTTTTTTTTAATCTTGGAAATATGCCTCATTCACTTTACCCTCTTTATCGCCACCAAAAAAAAAGAAAAAAAAATCCAACTGTGCTGTGTGCGTGCTGTGTCAGCAAAGCGTGGGCCGACCGAAGGGTCAGTTCAGTCGAGCAGCGTTTAATGCAGAGGAGACACGTGCCCGAAGTCGTGAAGGCACCTGTGTGAGTGGGGTTTTGTCATCCTTTTGGAAAAAGTTTGGTGGCATCTTGGTTGAGGATGTGAGTGAGGGTGCTGTGAAGGTCAAGCAGGTATAGATTAAATTACTCAGGATCTGTTCTAGTTTTTAAAATTACCTTCATGAGGCAAACGTATGTGCTGCACATACCCAGACCTTGAAAACCCCTCAGCACGCTGGTGATAAGCCATGATTCTTGGTAGCTAACTGGGAGTGGTCGAGGAAAAAAAAGCAAAATATCCTCCCATTGCTGCCACTGGCAAGACACCTGTGTGTCAGGCCTTCCCGGGGCGGGAGGGCAGCCAGGCTGGTACAAGCGCCTCGCCTGCACAGCTGCGCCGCTGGCCCTGCTCAGGTAGCCCCGTGCCAAGCATCGGGGATGGTACTTCCGTTTCTTCTAGACGCTGCTGCACAGTTGGGCAACACGAGGTTAACTGTCCTGTCGAGGGCTGAGTGAGATTCCCTCGAGTCAGTGTGGGAAAGGAAGGAGTCCTGTTCCGGAATGTACGAATCCCGGAGTCTTCGGGCTCACGACGCCTGTCAGACCGGGGTGCTCTCTCATTACTCTGTGTGAGTCTCGAAGCGCTCTTTGAAATAGTTCAAACAGCCATCTCGATCAGCACCACCTCGGGACGCTTGTAGTGGTTGGCTGACAGAATTAGTAAAAGATGAGAGAAAAATGTGACATCGACTTGGCAAACATTGCAGGGGGCAGCGCGGCAGTGTCACCATCACAAGGGGAGCTCAAGCTGCTGCGGACGTGAACTTGAAGGCAGTGCCGAGGCTGGGGAACAGCCAAAGCAGCGCGCTCCGCTCTGCAGAGCTGTGGAGCCTAATGAAGCAGTGCAGACATTAAAACTTAAGCTGCCTTTACATAGGAACCATAAAGACACAAGTGCAAGACCACACAAGGGATCGTACTTAGGAGCAAAATGATTGTTGACATTTAGTAGTTTATTATTATTGCCACATTCAGAAAACTTGTGTCTTTTCTTGAACAAACAAAAATAAAACATAAAAAGACCAAGCCAACAGGGCCGGGGATGTAGCTCAGCGGCACCATGCCTGCCTGGTGAGGTCCTGTGTTCGATCCCTGGCACAAAAAATAAATGAATGAATGAATAAATAAATAAATTTGTTTTGGCACATTTAAATTGGGTTAAAAATACATAATACATATTTTTCTATTTTTATTTCTCCATTTAGCTAATAAGTTTAAATTATTATCTAAAAATAGGATTAAAATGAAAACCTTGTGATGACAGTGTCATGTGCCTGCAAGGCCACCGTCCTCCACAGTACCTTCATGGCACCTCACCAAGTGTAACATGCTGCATCCTTGTCATTTAAACGGCATCATCACAATGATATGATTGGGAAGCAGTGGATACCCTCATATCTACAGCTGCTCACAGGTGGACGGGGCGGCATCGTACCTGATGACTGAGGCGGCTCGTATCATTGTCAGGGACGGATGAGGAGGGAAAAAGACACAACATCTCCTGAGTTTTCCGTTAAAAATTTTCTCAGGAATGCCAGCACCCTAGCCAGAAGTGGCCTGTGGAGGTGTGTGGACTGTGATGTCCTCTCCGTTCCTTCCTGCTGACTGTGACACCCTACCTTACATTGCTAACTCATCCTCCTGTTCTGTGGGGTTTACAGTATGTTCTTTGTTTTCTCCGTAGGCTGTTTAGTTGTACTTAACCTTCCCTTTTCTTTTCCCAAGGCCAGTTATTATGGTCACCACTCCCACAGATACACTGTGTTCGCCAGTATGATTCTAATAACGATGGCTATCAGCCATTAGTTAGCAGTCTTGTCAGTGACTTAACCGATGGTTATTTCCTCCGCGGCTGTCAGCCATCAGCGGATAAAACCATGTCTGTCCAATGGTGCTTTCTCCGGGTCTCCTCCCGGTCGAGGGAAGAACTCAACAAACTAGATCAGTGGTTGCTGTGAAGGTTATTTGTAATGTTAAAGCCCTTGCAGCCCTGTGCAAGCTTGGGGAAGGGACTGTGCCTGCAAGACACAAAAGAAAGTGCTCTGGAAAGAACGTCCACCAGGTATCCTTGAATGCGCTCAATGCACTTTTGCTCTCTGAAAAAAATGGCCCCTCTTTCTTAGACCATACATGTGCAGATGGTCGCGTACCAGCCTCTGGGAGGGGCTGGTCTCTCCTCAGAGACTCTGGATGAGAACCAGGAGCAGCCTGGAGTGGAGAGCAGCTTTTAGGAGGGGTGTTATAGACTGCAAGGACAAAGGAACATGCGTCAGGGGCTGGCAGGGAAACCCCACTCAGAGGACAAGGTAGACATTTTTCTCTCAATGCTGAGACCCTGCATGGTGCTCTTACCTGTGTCAAAATATTACTGGTGTTCTTTTGCTAGAGATTATATTCTCAAATTGCTCTTGTACTATCTTACTACTTCACTTTTGTATATAAATAAGAACATTCTCCTTATTTTCAGTGTGCTTCAGTTTCATTTTGCGGACTGAGTCTCAATTCTATTCAAAGGTGCACAGATTTAGCAGGTGTTTCTCTTTCCTGAAACAGTTGCCTGGGCTGGAAAGGAGAAATGATTGCAAAGAGGCATGGGAATACATACTTTAGACTTCTGTGTTTGTGTCTTGGTAAGAATCCTTAAAAACCATACTGTACAGTCAAGATGGTTGGACACTTAGTATTCAGGTTGACACAGTCAGTTCAATATCACAATCAGAATATCGGTTTTCTTAACACAAACTTTAAAGGCCAGAAGAGGCTGGAGCAAATTTTTCCAGCCCTAAAAGGAAACAACTGCTAATCAAGACTACTACATTCTCTAAAACTGAAGTAGAAATAAAATTTTTTATTGAGAAAAAGAATTTGAAGAAATTTATAACAGCCCATTGCAGAAAATACCCAAGAGATTCTTGGACAGAGACCTACAGGTGAAGATAACCAAAGAGCCCAAAGGAAAAAATATATCTAACTGGGAAAATAATTTAACAAAAGAGTAAAGGAATCAGCATGAGAAAAACAATGTAATAACAGGATAAAATAGATGCTTTTCATTAATAATACTCAATGTAAGCAGTCTTAACTTTCCCATCAAAAGACACAGATTGGCAGTTTAGATTAAGAACCCAAAGCCCAACTATATTTCGTCTCCAGGAAGCACAGTTCCTCCACAGGAAGCACATAGGCTGAGGATGAAAGAGTGGGAAACAATATGGGGTACAAGAGGGACCCAAGAGCAAGCGGAGGTAGCTTATTTTCAGACAAAGTGGAATTGAAGCCAAAACCAGTCAGAAGAAACGAAACAGGTCACTAAATATTGGTAAAGGGAACAATCTAACAGGGAGAGATCACAGTTGCAAATATGTACACATTGAATGTTGGCATGCCCCAACCTCAGAAAACGGAAACTACTTAATGTGAAAGGATTGGTGGATAATGATACGGAAGTGGGACTTGTTCAGCCTGCTCTCACGAATGCACCAGTTAACCATGCCAGAATTCAACGAAGAAATATCCCTTGAATTGAACTTGAACTTGACAGATCTCTCCAGAGTGCGTCTCTCCTGCAGTGGCCCCTTGGGTCATCGCTGCTCCCTCTGTGCAGCTTTGCTCAGACCATGCACACTCCTGCCTTTCCCACCCTTCGGGGGTCCCCGCTGTGGCTCCGGACTCCCAGCTTCACACAGCGCCCTCTCGGGGGCGCACCGCC